>CM061045.1:100006016-100046016 GCA_030762985.1 Adelphocoris suturalis | reverse complement strand
TCTATTTGTAGAACTTCATCAGGGCTGAAAGAATGATACAATCTATTGAAATAACTGGAAACTATTAGATCAGGTCATTCCACAACTTCCTTTTCAGCTTCCATTCATATACAAATATGCTGATGATATATATTTAGCTATTCCTGAAAACTCAAAAGATACTGTTTGGACCTTTTTCAACAGTTATCACGATAACCTACTATTCACTTTTGAGCTAGAAAACAACTTGCAACTACCCTTTTTGGACTCTCTCACAATTAGAAATGAGTCAACAGGAACTGTAGATGTTGATTGGGGGAGAAAACCTCTAAAAGCTGACAGGTACCTAAATTACAAATCACTTCATCCCCTTAGTCAAAGAATTAATGCTGCTATAAATTTGAAAACTCGAGCTATCAAACTTAGTGATCCCTAGTACCCCCACAAAAACTTGAATCTAGTAAGAAACATTTTGAAGAAAAATAACTTCCCTATAAATCTAGTCAACACAATTATTCATAGTAGTTCAAACAGTAATCCAAATACAGTTCAATCCCCACTAATCCCCAGTAATCCATATAATCATAACCCCACTCTAAACACTAATCCAGCTAAGCTTCCAATATTATCCCCCTCCACATCTACAACACCTCCATCGAGGGATGGACCCCATCAATCAATGCAAAACAGTTCTGGGTCATTGGGTAAAGGTGTACATAAAAGGCCTCTCTGAACAGTTAACCGAATCATTTTCATATAAAATTAATGGTAAAATTGCTTATAAAAACAAAAAAACTCTGAACAACTTAGTGTATAGCCAACTTAAATCTCCCGTTTCAAATTTAACTAGAAGTAAAATAGTCTATTCCGTTCCTTGTAAAAACTGCAGAACTACCTACATTGGAGAAACCAAGCAATATCTTAAAATAGGATTTCAGGACAGGTCTGATGTCAACCAATTCAAAATTACCTGTGGTTTAACTGAACACTCAATTCCTGAAGGACATCATTAAACCAAAATCCTTAATGATTCCAAACGCAAAACTAAAGAACTTATTCATATTTCCAGGACAGCTAATTGTTGTAATAAGAAGACCGATATTGATGGCCTAAGCAAAATTTATTCTAACTTATACAGAAATTACTACATATACATTATACAGATTCCTAACTTATATAAGTACCCAGTCATAGCTCATTTATATCCGTTCACACTATAATCAAAAATTTACCCTACATTTGTATCAAGTATCTAGTCACAGCTCAAGTATGTTACTCTTCATTAAAATCAAAATATTTGTAGGTAGAAGTTTGGTACCAAATTAAGTCACCAGGGAATTAATGTTTGTTCCTTTTTAACTTGTGATCTTCATGGATCAAAAATAGTTCCATATTATTCTAAGTTCTCTAACAATGGCGTTGTCAAACCTTGCCCATTTATAGGATCCATGCCCTTTATCTATTGCTCTGTGTCAATCTCAATCCTCTGAGACGCATATCTATTTGCAATAATTGCATATAATCCCCGTTTTCAAGGTATGTTACTATATTACTCAACATTTTTTCCTTCTGATAGTGCCTCAATAGGTCAATAGTTTTGTTATCATCTTAGATCCGTATTCTCACGCATCATTAGGTACCTACCTACCTGTCAAAAAAGTTCTAAAACTGTCAATATTTTTATGCAGATATAGCTAAGATTTATAGTACCTCAATATTTTTCCTCAATAGTATGTCAATATTTTTATGTAGATACAGCTAAGATTTATAGCACCTATGTTTTCAGTTATTTCAATAGATTCTATCATTTTTTTTAGCCCTAATGAAGTTCTACAAATAGACCGAAACGTTGGTATGAAATTCTGCGTATTTTTTTTACCAAGACCGACTCTCAAGAACCCTACACCAAATTTCATCTTTACATAGCGGTCAAGAACCAAGTCACAGTATATATATATATATATATATATATAAGTTACGTACACACTAGGCGACACTAGGCGTATTGTAACAGCAAACTGCTGATCACGCATTACTATCCTATATATACAGCCCGTAGGCGGCTCCAACCTTCAGTCTTGTTCCGCCGTCCGAGCCATCTTCATCTTATTATTTCTTTCACCAAGTCCGTATCAAGTCCGTATTGTGTTATATTCCAATAAATCAGTTTTTTAAAACTCTAACAACGTGAGTTATTCTATTTTTGGCGCAGTCTCCGGATCGATAGTGTTTTCTTCGACGCATACGACGTAAACTCTATCGGAACCTACATTTTACAACTCCGGTTCGGATCGGTAGTGTTTCTTCGACGAATACGACGGAACTCTATTGGGATTACCAACGGGCAAGACTCCTTACAGCATGACACTCCAACATCTGTAAGTAAACAACCAATACGAGACCTACTACTTCTTCAGTAATTATTCGCACACACCCAGTGCTCATCATTATTTTCGCACACACCCAGTGCTCATCATTATTTTCGCACACACCCAGTGCTCATCATTATTTTCGCACACACCCAGTGCTCATCATTATTTTCGCACACACCCAGTGCTCATCATTAATTTCGCACACACCCAGTGCTCATCATTAATTTCGCACACACCCAGTGCTCATCATTAATTTCGCACGCAACCAGTGCTCATCATTAATTTCGCACGCAACCAGTGCTCATCGTATTATTTCTCGCACGCACCCAGTGCAATTCGAATTCGCACACACCTAGTGCAATTCAAACTCGCCCATACCTGGTGCGATTAAGTACCTTCATAAGTACTCACCAACAGTTAACTTGGAAACTAACTTTTGTCGTTCACTCAAGTAAACAAGTCGTTCACTCCAAGTAAACAAGTTAACTTGGACACAAATAACTTTTGTCGTTCACTCGACGGAACCTTGGCTGACAATCTTTATCTCAGCCAACTCACATCCTGTTCGCCCCGCGAGAGCCTGACGTTATCTCTCGTCTTACCGGGGGGAGAGGCACGGAGAAACTCTGACGACCTTCACCTCTCACGACCTTCACAAGATCGTAATTTAAGTTCCCGCTTCAACTACATTCGATTTCATTTCATTAATTCAACCAATTTCATTGTTTGTGCTATTTCATCTTTTATTTTGACTAATCTTTTACTCTAATTAATTGATTAATTCATAAATTTCATTTTATTTCCTTGTATTGTATGTGCATGTCTACTGTTTAACTAACTGATAACTGAATTCCACACCAAAATTCCCAAAGTCAAAGAACCGAAACCCCAAACTAGCTTTTGGGATTGGAGCTCACAACGACTCCACAGAACCATGGATTCTAATAACGTCGCTAATATTCCCCTTCCACTCGGACCACCACCAATAAATGGGGCCGCCCTGATTCGTCAGGCACTGAACCCCATACCCGAAATACCCGAAATAAATCCACCACAATTTCCCCCTGAAAATCAACCACAACTTCCACTTGAAAATCCACCACTTCCGCCCGAACACAATTTCCCACAAGTAAACCCACAACTAGGTCCAAACCAACAAATACCCCAAATATTCCGAAAAGAATATGATAGGTTAATCCCGGAATTTAACGGGGAACCCCTCGTTTTACCCAAATTTATAAAACAATGTGATAAAATATTTGAGAAATTCCACGACCACAACGACCCAGATAACTTTCAAAATGAAGTAATCATGGGGACATTCACTTCAAAGTTAGGTCCCAAATTAACGGAAAAAATATTCATAAATTCTATAGATAACTATCAGGAACTAAGGGGAGCGCTACTTCAAACTTATAGCGACAAAAGGGATACATATACTCTATTACAAGAAATGAGTGAATTGAAACAACTCCCACAAGAGGATTGTTTCAATTTCCACGACCGTCTTTGCCATCTATTAAATGCGCAGGTTGCCTACATCAAACTGAATATGGGCAGCGCTGCTCCGATTTTAACGGAGTATATGAAAAATTACGCCCTAAGAGTGTTCGCTCATGGTATTTCGGAACCATTGGGTGGCCTCCTGAGGACCAAAGGCCCAACCAGTTTGGGAATGGCCCTCACTATGTTGACAAACGACTTCAACCTAAAACCCAGGAACAAACCTTCCCCGGGTTATTCCTCCGCTCATCCGGCTTATCAACCTGCCGCTGCGTCAACGAGCCGGAACGTCCCAAGACCAAACCCCTCGTTTCAATCACAAACATCGCGCTTCACGCCCAGACCCACTCAAAACCAATATCAAACACCAGTTGCTAAAGCCTACCAACTATTGCAAAGTTTTGCCCAAGGCGGCCAGTCGAGGCCTGGCCCACCTTGGCAACCGAAACCTCAATATCAACCGAAACCTCAATATACCCCAAATCAATATCAAAACCAAACCTCCCCAAACCAAAACGTGCAAACATTTAATAGGTCTGCTCAACAACCCAAAACATCTCAACCTAATTCCCATAGAACCTCAACGGCGAAACCCCAATCTCAAAAATGGGCGCCTATGTCTTGGAGAACATCCAACCCAAATTCCCATAACCTCGAAAATGACGAACCCCAAATTCCCGACTCTGAGGAACAAAATCGGGACCATGAAACTTGGCAAATCTTACAAGATGAACAGACCCAGGACATCGACCCGATCTATGAACATAACATAGACGAAATCACAGATTTTTTAGACCACACCAGCCTCGAACCCCCACATACGACCTAATGTCACTATATACTAAATCGACTGACGAACTAACGTACATAATTATGCCTAAACTAAACCTAAAAATTCTAATCGATACTGGTGCTTCTGCAAGTTTCATAAACCCCGAAATAGCCAACAAATTTTTTCCCGACAAAATTTCCCAAAGTACTTTCCTTGTAAAAACCGTACATAGAATTTCTAAGGCAAAAACTAACGCAATGGTCCCATGTGGCGAACTCTTCCAAACCAAAGGTCTAAATTTAAAATTTAACATCTTCGATTTCCACAGCAGATTTGACCTCCTCTTGGGCTTAGACAATCTTAGACTACTGCGAGCCGGAATAATGCTGCATGAAAACGTCCTAAGAACACCAAAGGTTGACATACCCCTCCAATTTTTAAACCTCAAAACCAACGAAATCCATAACATTGACAGTAGGTGCGTCCAACAAATTAAATTGAAAATAAACAACGTTAAAGAAGGTGACGCTATCGTCCCTTACCAAAAGATAGGTCCCATAGAAATACCACAATGCTTAGTACGAGTAGACGACTTCGAAGCCCACGTTCACGTCCTAAATTCAGAAGAAAAACCCACGAGACTCGTACAAACATTCCCTGTAACAGTTGAACAGATTACCCCGAACGAATTAACACCATCACACGAATCACAAAATCCGAGTCAAAACTTCAACAATTTCGACTGTCCCAAATTCAAATTCGACCTAGGACAACTCAGGATGGACCATATGAACGAGGAAGAAAAAACAGCTATCTCCCAGTTAGTAATAAAATACGCGGATATCTTTCATCAAGACGGCACTTACCTGACCTTCACAAACAACGTAAAACATGTGATTAGGACGACAGACAATGTACCGGTATACGCGAAAAACTATAGGTTCCCCGAAATATACAGAGAGGAACTAGACAAACAAATGGAGGAACTACTTCAACAAGGCATCGTTAGAAACTCTGAAAGCCCTTGGAACGCCCCCATTTGGATTGTCCCAAAAAAGGCAGACAATAGCGGTAAACAAAAATTTCGAGTTGTTGTCGATTACAGGAAGCTTAACCAAAAAACGATAGAGGACAAGTACCCTCTTCCCCAAGTCTCGGAATTACTAGACAAATTAGGGAGGTGCCAATACTTTAGTACGATCGATTTGAAATCCTCATTTCACCAAATTGAGATGGATCCGAACAGTATTGAGAAAACAGCGTTCAGCACGCCCACACGCCATCTAGAATGGACTAGAGTCCCATTCGGATTGCGTAATGCACCCTCGACTTTCCAACGTGCTATTGACACCATATTACGCGGAATTGCTAACGAGTACTGTTGTGTCTACCTCGACGACATAATAGTATTCAGTACTAGCCTGCAAGAGCACATCCAACGCTTAGAAGCCGTTTTTAAACGCCTTAGGGACGCGAACTTAAAGGTACAACTCGACAAAACAGACTTCCTCAAATGCGAAGTTAGTTATTTAGGACATGTAGTAACCCCACAGGGAGTAAAACCTAACCCCGATAAAATATCAGCCATACAGAAATATCCTATTCCTAAAACACCAAAGGAAATCAAGGGTTTTCTAGGACTGTTAGGGTACTACAGAAAATTTATCAACAACTTCGCCCGACTGACTAAACCCTTAACTCAATGTTTAAAAAAGGATGCGACGATAGACATAACGGACCCCGATTACGTAAACTGCTTTGAAACGTGTAAAACCCTCCTGTGTAATGATCCGATACTTCAGTATCCTGACTTTACCAAACCTTTCCACCTCACAACGGACGCGAGTAACGTAGCATTAGGAGCTGTTCTCAGCCAAATAACTAATAATGCGGACCTCCCGATTGCCTACGCCAGTCGTACACTAAATGACTCTGAACAGAAATACTCGCCCATCGAGAAAGAACTCCTTGCAATAGTCTACGCTGTGGGTTATTTCCGACCATACCTTTTTGGAAGGAAGTTCACAATCTACACAGACCATCGCCCCCTTCAGTGGTTATTTTCCCACAAAGAGCCTAGCTCAAGGCTGTTCGCCTGGAAAACCAAACTTCAGGCTTACGACTTTGAGATAGTATACAAAAAGGGAGCATTAAACACGAACGCTGACGCGCTGTCCCGACCGCCGCAAACAAAATCTGTCTCGCAAAATCTAAACGCAATCGAAAACGAGTATGAGTCTTCCGACTCAGTGATAGCCAACTTTGATCCGGAGGAGGGAGGAGAAACTCACTCTCACTCCGATAACTTAGAAACTTTGTCTGGCCTTACAGTACACTCGAATTTTATCGGCCACACCGTAACGACAATAAGTATCAGAGACCAACCCGTGAACCTATGCACTAATCAAATATTACTCACTACCGTACGACACCCTGTTTTTAAACCCGTTACGACGATCAAATTATTCGGAAACAAAATGCGCATGATAGTAACAGTCAGCGAATCACAATTCGAATCCGAAATTACAAAATTTGTTAAAGAATTTATTCACCCAAAGGTCAAATATGGTATATATTTCGAAACTGATACCTATGAGAAATTTGTGCAAGTAGTCACCAAACAATTCACCCATACGGAGATAGACATCACGAGATACACCAAAAAACTGAGGGACATACAAACAAACGAAGAACAAACCAAAATAATCCGCAACTACCATGAAGGTCACACTAATCACAGAGGAATAGAAGAAACATACGAGAAGTTAAAACGAGAATTCTACTGGCCCAATTTAAAGACAACAATACAAAAATTCATTAATAATTGTGAATTATGCCTTAGGAGCAAATATGAGAGATCTCCCCTTAAAATCAAATATAACGTAACACCAACCGCCTCACGGCCATTAGAGACCCTTCATATCGATAAATTCACAATAGAAAATACGAAATTCCTCACAGTGATCTGTACATTTTCCCGTTACGCGCAAGCGTACCCCCTAAATTCATCCACAAGCATGGAACTGGTAAACGGACTCCTAAAATTTTTTACTCACCACGGTATACCTAATTCTATAGTATCGGACAACGGTGCCGAATTTCAGAGCAGCCTCATAAAGGAACTACTGGATTTACACAAAATAAACATTCATTATATTTCTTCCCAACACCCGGAGTCAAACGGAATCATAGAAAGATTCCATTCAACCCTAATTGAACACGTGAGACTCCTAAACCAACAAGAAGCGTTCGAGACCTCCAACACCCGTACCAAAGTCAATTATGCGATCATCGCATACAACAACACGATACACTCAGTATCGAAACTAACCCCTTTTGAACTACTTTACGGACACATAAACAACAGACCATTAGTAGAAATAGATTTAGATAAACTAATAACAAATAATTACCTCAACGAACACAAGGAAAAAACCAAGGCTCTTTATACTCACATGACAGACAAGTTCAAAGAACACAAAGAAAACCTGACCAACACGAAAGACATAGGACGAATAGACCCCCCAGAATTGCCACCCGAAGTTTTTGTCAAAACAACACAACGTCAAAGTAAGTCAAAACCCAAATTTAATAAAGAACAGTTAAAGGAAATTGATCCAATAACAAAAACAGCCCTCATACAACCCCGTCACCACAATACTAAAGAAAAAATACATTTAACAAACATCAAACCCCCACGGAAGTTTTATCAAACCAACGTGCAAAACGCTTGGGATGATCAAGCACCGCCCTCCGAAACTCTTGCCCATAAATACGGTTTGAAAATAACAAGACAAAACCTCCTTACCTTAAAACCAGGAAACTGGGTCGATGATATGATCATCAATTTCTATATGGAACTCTTAGACGAAAGGAGTCGCAATAATAGAAACTTACCCTCGACCCACTGTTTCAACACCTTCCTTTATCCTCTACTGAAATCTGGGGGCTACGACAGAGTAAGGAAATTCACGAGTAGGTCCGACATATTCGGAAAAGACTTTATCATCTTTCCGATCCATGAAAACAACCATTGGTCTTTGGTCATAGTAGACGTCAAAGAAAAAGAAATTAGGTACCTAGACTCCCTTTCCGAAAACAGACTCAAACTAGGAACAGCTAACAAAATCGCAATCGAGATCCTCGAGAACATCCAATCTTACCTAGCCTTCGAATACCTCGAGAAAAAGAATGTTATGCTCGATTCCGAAAACTGGAGAACCACCCTTCTGAGGACTGTTCCCCAACAAGAAAATTTCGATGACTGTGGTGTGTTTATGTGCCAATTCGCTAAAAAACTAACACATAAAGAAGCCCTGTCCTTCGAACAAAAGGATATTCCCCAACTTCGAGAACAAATGTGTTCCGAAATTTTAAAGGGTTCACTGTCCTAAAACTCCTTATCGATTTTCATTGTTCCAGGATCGTTCTCCCCCTTTTTCTCATGGCGACGTACGGAATCGAGGTTATCGATGTAACCTCAAACCCTGGGCTCATTGCAGTGAATATGAAACCCGCAAAAATTGTCAAGGGCTACCACACCCTTTCACACTATTACGACCTCAATCAAATTTTGGATCAACTCAACCTCCTGCGACTGACTTACAACGAAACCCTCAAAACATTCCACAACAGTTCCCACACCGCCGAAAAAACAATGATGCTCACAGCCACCGTAAACCACACCTTCAGACTTATAGACCAGAAACTAGACAATATCGTAATAACTCCACCCAAAACTAGATCTAAACGGGGACTGATTAACGGGCTAGGCACGTTAGTAAAATTCATCACTGGTAATCTAGACTCCCGCGATGAGGAGAAATACAATAAAATCCTGAACCATTTATCAAACAAGCAAGAGGACCTTCAGGAACAAATAAAGTCACAGTATTCTATCAACCAAGCAATATTAGAGAATTTTAACAAAACCATAGATACCATAGCACACAATAACCGCGTGATCATCAAGGAATTAAGACATCTCAAATATATAAACTTGGAGTTAGGACGAGTCAACGCAATTATCACTACACTAGAACACCTTCAAACGCTCCTCAACCTACTTCTAAGCGCCCTACAAGACATTGAAAACTCACTCACATTTTGCAAACTAGGAAAATTACATCCTAGCATAGTCGACTCTCGGGAACTCTTCACTGAATTACAAAGATTGTCCAAATTCTACGGCAACACGTTCCTAGATTACTCCAATAAGGCCCTGTTTGAGATTCAATCCTACATTCAAGTCCAATGTTTCGTGGGAAGTAGCGAAATCATTTACTTCTTAGATATACCCATTGTGGACCCAGAAAACTTCGATTTGTATTACGTGGAACCCTTACCAACACAGTTAGAAAACGCTCAAATAGTAACCATCATCCCAAAGAAAAAATTCTTCCTCAAATCCCAAACAAGCTCAAGAATCGTAGCATTACGCCACGAGTGCCCTGCCGGTCACCTATCTCTCTGTCCAAGTCACCTAACATCGGAATTAGATCTACCATGCGAAATTCAATTCCTACAAACAGGTTCCACCACTCAATGCAAGTACGTCAATCTTGACATCCCCACCAATTACGTGAACTTAATACCGGAAATCAACCAATACCTTCTTGTCTTCCCACACGGAGACACGATTCAAATTATTAATACAGGAACTGTCCGGCCGACCCCTGATCATGAACTCCATCAAACTACAATTACAACCCTCTCAATATCCGGAATCGGAAATTCAACTAAAAGGCCTCGACCTTAACCTAGTTCACATGCCCGATGCCCGCGCAATTCCCATCTCGTATTATGAGAAACTCAAAACACCCAGCTTTTGGACCATCCTCCTGTACTTATTCCTCGTGTCACTCGTCACATACATTATGACCCAGTACTACCGCCACAAAAGAAAAGTAAGGCTTTCCCCAAACCATCAGTAACCGTATTTTTATTGTGCAACATTACAATACAAAACAGTAGTACAGTACAATACAATACAGTGCAAGCATCTGTAACCTAATTTCTGTAATTTGTAATCAAAACTCTGTTTTTCTCTGTATTATCATGTAATAGGTTTTAGGTTGTACTTTGTTATTGTACTAATTTTCATACTAGTATTTTTGTATTAATTTGTATTAATCTTGTATTTTTGTATTTTTGTAATTTTGCATTTTTGTATTAATTTTGTATTTTTGTAATAATTTGTACTAATTTTAATTGTACTAGTATTATGTGGTAGTATTATGACATTGTTATAATGGAAATGTAATGTAACGTAATGTTTGTAATATCATATTTGTAATAATACGGACTAACTTAACTTTGAAACTTTAAATTTTGAACTTTGAAACTTTTGAAAATTTTGTTAACCCCAAAATTTTGTCTCGGCGGGGAGGAGTTACGTACACACTAGGCGACACTAGGCGTATTGTAACAGCAAACTGCTGATCACGCATTACTATCCTATATATACAGCCCGTAGGCGGCTCCAACCTTCAGTCTTGTTCCGCCGTCCGAGCCATCTTCATCTTATTATTTCTTTCACCAAGTCCGTATCAAGTCCGTATTGTGTTATATTCCAATAAATCAGTTTTTAAAAACTCTAACAACGTGAGTTATTCTATTTTATATATATATATATATATATATATATATATATATATATATATATATATACATATATATATATATATATATAGTTGGGTAGAAGTAATTCCGTTGAAGAATATTGAGGCCGAAACTATAGCAAAGAAATTTTTTAAAGAATGGATTGCGAGATTTGGAACTCCTCTGAGAATTCATTGCGACCAAGGTAGACAGTTTCAGTCAGAACTTTTTCAAGAACTGGCTAAAATCTGTGGATGTAAAATTCAAAGGTCAACCCCGTACCACCCACAGCTCAGGGAAAAATCGAAAGGTTTCGAACGCACTTAAAAAAGAAATGGACTGAAGTTCTTCCCACCATCCTTTTAGGCATCCGGAGCGCGATCAAGCTGGAAGCAAATGCGTCTATAGCGGAAATCGTCTACGGACAACAGCTTCGGTTACCTAGAGATTTTTTTCAAGAGGACACGAACACAAGAATTGAAGAAGATCAGGCTATATTTGTTCAAGAACTAAGAAAATGGATGAACGGACTGAAGCCAGTTGGAGAGTTGGTTAAGAACACTTTAGTTCATAAGGACTTGGCTCATTCAACTCATGTTTTCGTCCGAGTTGACAAGCTCAAGCCCTCACTTGTGTGTCCATACGAAGGACCTTTTGAAATCAAAGAGCGAGTAGGAAAGTTCTATTCGCTGGATATAAATGGAAATACTGTCAATATCTCGATATTTCGCCTAAAGCCAGAATATCTACTCGCAGACCCAGAAACAACAGTTTAAGAACCTACGAAAATAGAGCCAGACAAGACGGAGAAACAAACCAATCGACCGAAGAGGACCGTCAGATTCCCAGCGCGATTTCTGGAGTCAGCCTAATAAATCGCTAAGGAGGGAGTAGCTGTAGGGCTACGCAAGTTATTTTTATTATTTAACTTCAGTTTATTTTTTAATAACCAATTTGAATATTAATTTATCATACAATTTGAAGTTATTAACAACGTAAAAAAATAAAAGTTTTAGTTCATCTTGAAACAAGGAGTCATTAACATTGTTCTAATTTACTAAAAATAATCATCGACATTTTTATATTTTTATGTTGACATTTTTATCGCAACTTTCTGAGTAGGTACCCGGGGAAAAAAAAAATATATATATATATATATATATATATATATTTATTTTTTTCGTCTATATATATATATATAGACGAAATGTGCTCACTACTCCTCCGAAACCGCCAGTCCGGTTCGGACCAAATTTTGATTTGTTGTATTACCATGTCTGAACTTGTGCCTCGCTGACGTAAGTGAGAATCCGCTTACCTCGAGCCGTAATATCAATCATAATGGCATAATCGTGCTTAAAACTCTCCTATTCACTGTAGGACGTCGAAATTTTGCAGGGAGCCTCTCTGGGGCAACAACAGACGAGCAAAGTGAGGGGCGCCCTCCTGATCAGCGGAGTGAGCACATCTTTAATCCATTCCATTTTTTGGTATTTTTGTATTTATTACTTTACTAGCCGCTCCGGCTCGCTACGCTCGCCTCCACGTCCAGCCGGGGGGCAAGCCCCCCGGACCCCCCATTCAATTGCTCGCTTCGCTCGCAAAGTGTGGCATGTAGGGAATATTGCTCGCTTCGCTCGCAAAGTGTGGCATGTAGGGAATGTTGCTCGCTTCGCTCGCAAACGATAGATCCCTAAGGGTAGGTTTAACTTCTGTAAGGGATGCTGCTCGCTTCGCTCGCTTGAGGAAGTTATACTGCCCACCCAACTTGGCAGACGTTTTTTTCTGTTGGAAATTCTTACAAACAAATTAAATCTTATGAAACTACGTGGAACCACAAAAAGTTTATTCGGGGATGTTGCTCGCTTCGCTCGCAAGGTATTGCTGTATATTTGTAGGAAAAAATCCGAATTTATTCTGTTGACATGGCTCTCGCTTCGCTCGCAAGGTATACCTGTATACCCTTCAAGACGTAAGTGCGTGTACCTGCTCGCAACCCGTTTTCGTCAGGTGCAAGCCCCGCCTCATCGAACCCCTGACTTCGTAGAGCCTTCTCGCGAACACGGCAAAATTAATTTCTGATGTTAAACGCTTCTTCTCGCTTCCGCTCGCGATTTGACCAACTGCCCGTCACTTTTTTCGATATCCGATTTCGGATTCAGATTCGGCGGACCCAAAGCTGTATTTCGCCCGCGAAAACCGTTCCGAAAAACGTACCTTTATGGGGTATATTTTAATCGGAAAAAACCAAGTTTTTCGGCGGACTTTTCGAGAAAACGGGTCCGTACTCTCGCATTTTTTTTACGCATTTCCCGATACTTTTTTCGCGATCCGATCGCGCCGTCGTCTTCCTCGTAGGAAAACCTACGAAACCCGTATTTTTCCGGAATTGTCAACGGCCGTTTAGAGGGGTAGGGGAAGCGGGGAAGTCCAAAAAGCGCACATTAACCGGAACTTCGACCCCCCTCCCGCCCTACGGCCCATGGTTCGGCTGGGATTAGACAATTTTAAATTCGCTCGTTCCACCTTTCGGAAAATCTCAAGAAGATCCCCCCACTCGTACACTCCCCCCACTCAGCCGTTTGGCCGTGCATAGACACGACAGACAGACAGACAAACAGACAAACAGACGGAGTTTCATTCTTATAAATAGTATAGATATAGATATCTATGTTGCCAATAAAGTGAATTGAATTGAAAAATCTCTCCTGCAACAGTAGGACGTTGAAAATTAGTAGGGAGCCACTCAAGGACAACAGGAGACGAATGACCATACAGGCTCCATCTTGATCAGCTGAGTGTGCTAAACGTTATGTCGTATGATTATGATATGATTATGACGTATGTCGGATGTTGATAGGGAGCCTCTTCAGGACATCAAGGGACGAATGAAATTATGGGCTCCACTCAGAGCTCCAGCTGACCGATTCGAAAAGTTGAAAAGTTGGTTCTGCTTACTCAAACTACGTACCTATATGGTCTTTTTCCATGAAATGGCTTTTTTTTTTTTTTTTTTTTTTTTTTTTTTTTTTTTTTTTTTTTTTTTTTTTTTTTTTTTTTTTTTTTTTTTTGGTGCACAAATTTCTCAGGATTTTTATTGAACACACTTCCAGATTAAATGCCATCCAAAGGTGCCTAACTTATGTAAAATTTTCCACTAATTCAGAATATCACAGAATCATGTAATGAACTTATGCGCCCCATGGTGCAATGGGGGCTTAAATCCACACTCATAGATAGAGAGGGGTGTGACAGTACCATAAGAGATACAAATCATTCTAATAGCATATATGCTACATTCGGAGAAGATAGGTTTTCCAGTTCTAGGATCACCCATCCATCGCCAAACGCAGGCTTTCGAAAACACGGGAACAAGCGCCCGACGCCCGTTGGGAAACAACGGAGCGACGGCAGCGCATTCCCTTGGATCTCGCAGGAACTGTCACACTCCCCCCCTTAAAAAACATACTTGATTGAAGAGCAAGTATGTAAACTAGGTGGAATAGTTTACTGGTTGAGAACTGATGCTCACTAATAAATAGCTGCATTGGCGATTGAGGATAAAAAGGTGAAATTAAAACAGGATGGATTGTCAATGAATCTTCTTATGTAGTATTCATTGGGTAGTTGACCCCCAATCAAAGATTGGAACAATCGAGAATAATATAACTTGCTCAACCAGGAGACTTACTGTAGGGAGCTGCCCACTTTGGGGACTTCCGAAAATGGGAACTATGCCCTGGGGAATAAACTTTCTCAACTTTGGAGACTTACAGTGGAAGGTGCCCACTATGGGAACTTATGTAATAGGTAACGATGCCCTGGGTTTGGGAACAATGCCCTTGAAAATTAAGTAACTATGTTAAATAGAAATAATATGATGGGATAAATTGAGAAAGTAATAATCAAGAACCAATGAAAGTATTTATGCATCCAAGGGAGTATAATGGGTATTCCTTCTGGAAATCTGGGCCATGTTTCTTCTGAAACATTAACGCCCCAGAAATAGTGGATCGGATTACTAGGCGTCAGCTGTGCATAATCCTAACCACACTCTGCTACCATGTAATGAACTTATGCGCCCCGTGGTGCAATGGGGTCTAAATCCACACTCATAGATAGAGAGGGGTGTGACAGTACCATAAGAGATACAACTTGTACTAATAGCATATATGCTACGTTCGGAGAAGATAGGTTTTCCAGTTCTAGGATCACCCATCCATCGCCAAAACCCTTCAAGAACACGAGAAGAAGCAGTCTTTCGAAAACACGGGAACAAGCGCTCGACGCCCGTTGGTAAACAACAGACCGACGGCAGCACATTCCCTTGGATTTCGCGGGAACTGTCACAACCATCAGATTTCATCCTTTTACAAATTGAATTTGTCCTTTTAAAAATTGAATTCGTCCTTCGTAAAGAAGGACCGAATCTTGAAGGCATCTTAGTTACGGCGGTGTCTGGGGGCTCGCTAAAACGGTGGTGGTCGGAATGCAGTCTTCATGCGTGAAAATTTTCTCTCCTACTATCTACGCACATCAGCCACAAATTACTGTAGGTGTGGAAAGTACTGTAGGTAGGAGGTATAAATTATGTACTTTGTGATGCATATACTTTCCCTCATGCCTAGAGCAGCGTCAGGGCAGCCTCTGACTTTATGGAAAAAGGAGAAAAAAACGCTGCAAATTATTACACAGTGGTTTATTATTTCTATATTGAGCTCTTATATGCAGAACACCTGTCTATATTATTAAACGAATCATTATAAAATTGAATAGCACAACTAATCTTTCCTTACACGAGCTGTTGATACAGCACCATGAATTGGCAAAACCGCGGTGGCGGCTCAAGAGTCGCTTGCTGCAAGCCAAACACTATCTAGCAGTCTTTGATGAAACTTAGTTCCCCTAAAAACGCTGCAAATTATTTCACAAAGGTTTATTATTTTTTCAATTGAGTTTGATCGTAGTTTTAGTTGGCTAGCGTCTGAGGCGTCCAGACTGCTCGGCCTCTCCTACTTCGAGTTGCCACAACCTATACTTCTATAATTATATACGCATGTTTATATTTCTCGACTTGAGCTCCTATCTATTCAAATAGTTTATGCCTTAATAATATCATTATCTAAGTACGTACGAAAAGTCGAAAGGATATGTTATTAAATATGCGTAGGAAAAGCATTGGTATTAACACACAAATATGACCTAGAAAAAACATATATTCATGCCTCGAAGGAACGCTGTACCCACCTCATGGTGCCGCGGTGTATTATATGGGTATAACACGTAAAAGTAATAAATATCCATTCTCCTACACCCCTCTGCTACGCCCCTGGTCACTCCAGCCACCACAAGGTGCCGCGACGCCTCCTCTCACTCCACCCCCCGCTCACCCCCCTCACCGCCCACCGTGACCCCCTGCCAAGCGTGCCAGGCGTGCGTCTAACACTCAAAGCCTCGAAAAAGACACTTTTTCGCCCGTTTTTGGCCCATAGCATCTATGCGAGTAAAGCGATCGGGATGGTTAAACGTTAGGACCAACTAGACCCCAAATGGAGTCTATGTGCGAAAGAACGGGTTTTTTAAGTCAATTGTTAGGCCTCTTATGGCCCGGACGGCAAACCAAAGGAAGGGTGGGCTCGAGGAGGCCGGTTGGGGTTTTCCCCGACTCCACTGGCTAGTATGAATGTGCGTGTTTTGGTTGTGTATGTATTTATTGTGTGAATGGGATTTAGTACTGTAGTCGAGAGTAAACCTGTGATAATTTGTGCAATTTTAGAATAGGAATCTAGTATGTAGGTAGATCGCTATAGGTAGGGGAGGATATTCAGTACTCGCCCTGCCTCAGACATTCTCAACGTGAGATGGACCAGACGAAACATGACTACCGATGATGGGAAGACCACAAGATATGAGAAGAGGTGGCTTAGTACCTAGGTATCATGAACTCCTGTCCCTAAAATGTACTGCATCCTATTAAAATCTGGCACCTCCACGTGGTCCATCCCGGGCACACTCAATGAGTGTGGCTAACGCCAGAGGGGACAGGAGGGCCTGCTGTATCATCAAGAAAGAGTGAGGGAAATCCACTAATGCCGCAATCATTAAGTCCTGCCAAGATTGTATTGGGCCAGAATGGCCCCAGAAACAATCTAACCCACTGTGATACAGCAGGACGGCGAACGGCGGACGGACATTTCAAATTTGGATTCTACGCACCTTGAAACGTAAAGTGACAAAGTTTGAGGGGGTTTTATAAAAAATTTTTGCTACACGATCACATAGGCTTATTATTGGAAATAATAAACCAAAATGGCAGAGGGTGTCAGCTTCTTTCATATTGCATATTAAGCTCTCGCTTCTAAACTTATGAGAAGTACCTCTATAATAAACAGTTAAAATTCGTTCATACAACTTTTGAATTTTCGAAGTGTCACTATAAGGGAACCGAGAAAAAGGGAAAAACAGCAAGTTGATGGTGCTGGAGCGAAAAGTTATACTCGAATAATTTATGAGAGCTAGTGGGAGGCGGGATCGGAAGAGATGGCCCAGGGATGGGTAATGTAGCTGGGGAGATGGTAAAGTAGATGTGCGGAAGGGAGAAGTAAATGTGGAGGGAGGAACATGGATGGAGAGGGGTAATGTGGAACATGGGCGGAGGGGTAATTTGGCTGCGGTGCGGGTCGTGTGGTGTGGGAGTGGCGACGAGGGGGTGGCGTTTGAAAGAAGCGGTTCGGCGGTGAGAGGCTCCTTGAATAAACAATGGAAAAAAGTGCTGGGTGCTGTAGGGTCGGCGTGAGGGGGTTAGGATAGGTCGTGGAGTATTGTAGGTGAGGACGGCAACAGGGGGGTTATAGCTCCGGGTGATGAGGGGCGCGAGAGAGAGAGGGAATACGGAGCGTCTGAAAGACAGAGCGAGAGAGAAGCACGAAGGTTGTGGGTAATGGGAGGTGGGCGGGTAATGGGAGGGGAATGACGGGTAGGACCGATCGAGCGTGGTGCCGGCTCATGTCACCGAGGGAATTAATATGCGGTAAGCGCCTTAATTGATGAATCCGCGGATTTATTCAGAACAAAGGGCATAAAGTTCCAGTTATGCAGCATGACCGTATGAGCGAGTTTCGTAAATAACGTATTGTATAATGTTATATTCTTTTGAAATTTGAGGTTTTTGAGTGCAATGAAATTGTCAACTATTGAGTTTATGACAAAAAAGTTCCAGTTATGCAGCATGACCGTATGAGCGAGTTTCGTAAATAACGTATTGTATAATGTTATATTCTTTTGAAATTTGAGGTTTTTCAGTGCAATGAAATTGTCAACTATTGAGTTTACGACAAAAAAGTTCCATTCATGCAGCATGATCGTATGAGCGATTTTTGTAAATTATCGTATTGTATATTGTTACATTCTTTTGAAATTTGAGGTTTTTCAGTGCAATGAAATTGTCAACTATTGAGTTTATGACAAAAAAGTTCCATTCATGCAGCATGATCGTATGAGCGATTTGCGTTAATTATCGTACTACATTATGTTACATTCTTTTGAAATTTGAGGTTTTTGAGTGCAATGAAATTGTCAACTATTGAGTTTATGACAAAAAAGTTCCAGTCATGCAGCATGATCGTATGAGCGATTTTCGTAAATTATCGTACTACATTATGTTACATTCGTTTGAAATTTGAGGTTTTTGAGTGCAATGAAATTGTCAACTATTGAGTTTATGACAAAAAAGTTCCAATCATGCAGCATGATCGTATGAGCGACTTTCGTAAATTATCGTATTGTATATTGTTACATTCTTTTGACATTTGAGGTTTTTGAGTGCAATGAAATCGTCAACTAATTGAGTTTATGACAAAGAAGTTCCATTCATGCAGTGATCGTATGAGCGATTTTCGTAAATTAACGTACTACATTATGTTACATTCGTTTGAAATTTGAGGTTTTTGAGTGCAATGAAATTGTCAACTATTGAGTTTATGACAAAAAAGTTCCAATCATGCAGCATGATCGTATGAGCGACTTTCGTAAATTATCGTATTGTATTATATCAGATTGTTTTGAAATTTGAGCTTTTTGAGTGCAAGTAAATTGTTAACTATTGATTTTATTGCAAAAAACGTATTCTAAATAATAATCTCCAGTTCAAATAGAGGTTTTAAATTTATAGCTTTTTTGCAGTTTTCATCGATTTTTTACCAAATTTTAAAGAATTTTAAATATATTTTACAGCATAATTTTTTACATAAATTTTTGAATGTTCTATTTCATAGTTAATAAACTTTACTTGAGCAATATCCTACCAGCAAATATGAATTAAACGATTTTTAGCCGTTTTTAGCTATTTTTAGTGATTTTTTTAGTACATTTTTTTAAATTTGACCAGTTTAATGTGCTCAAAAAGTGTTGTCCAACGAACCTTTCTTTTGAAATGCTTGATTTTTTGGCGAAAGAACGAAGTTTTTATCTCAATTCTATCGAGAGTTATCGTCTGGAATGACACATACTTTTATATATATATATATATATATATATATATATATATATATATATATATATATATATATATATATATATATATATATATATATATATATATATATATATATATATATATATATATATATACATATACATACATACATATATATATATATATGTATAAACAAGCGTTAAAATCATTCAAGTTCTGATTATTCATCAGTTCATTTATTCAGATCTAAGGGCATAAAGTTCCAGTCATGCAGCATGATCGTATGAGCGATTTTCGTAATTTATCGTATTGTATAATGTTACATTCTTTTGAAATTTGCGGTTTTTGAGTGCAACGAAATTGTCAACTATTGAGTTTATGACAAAAACGAGTTCTAAATAATATTATGCAAGTCAAAAAAGAATCTGGATTTTCCTGCGTTTTTCGTTCTTTGTAATTTCATTGATTTTCAAATGTTAATGAAACTTAATTACATTTTGACATGGACATGTCTTTGCTCTGGGGGTCAACCAAAAATTTTCGTCACGCAAAAGTTGACGTCACAATTTTTAAAGATGTTCACCTACAACCCATCCGTTGCTAGGGGAACGGAACGCAGTTTTCATCGCACAGAAATCGTGCGCCACTCGTTGGAAAGCGCTTGATTTATGTGATAAATGTTCACATCTCAAGCTACCGATTTCCCACTCCTCACGTACCTGGCTACATTCCTAATCTAAGTTGATTGGACTATAAACAATTTTAATAAGCCGGTTACATTATTCTTAACGTAAAGCTATAGCATAATTTACTGCAATCCATAGGAAACATTTTCATCCTCTTGACAACAGTCGACTGTAAACAACAACTCATTGTAGTGGCTTCTCTCCACAGTTATTTTACATTTCTATAAGTAAACCGTTGTTTTGTTGGAATTAGTCGGGATTCGGCCCAGGGAAAATAAATGAAATTATTTCATTTATTGTTTTATTTGATAACGTTTCGTCCTCTTACTGAGGACATCTTCAGATCTTGGTGTGTCCAGGAAAAAATTTATAAACATCCGAATATAACGGATTTGTCAAATGAAACAGTGGCTCACCAAGTCAACTCAGTGTCAAGAAAGCAAGATCTGAAGATGTCCTCAGTAAGTGGACGAAAAGTTATCAAATAAAACAATAAATGATATAATTTCATTTATTAATGAAAAATCAGGCCATCATGAACATAAAAGTGATAGCGCCTGTATTGGAGAAATAACTTTAATAATATGTATAGTATTATTGTGTCTCCAAGAATCATAGAATAAATTCTTTATCCTACATTTCGTCGCCTACAGTCCAAAGTTAAAGGATTTGTTTACAACTCTCGAGGATAACCGCTATGAAATCCCCAATCAAAGACATATCCATGAAACATGGTATCTGCTTGTTAAGCAGATGGTGGAATTCGTTTTTTTTTTTTTTTTTTCCTTTTTTACTAACTAAAAAGCAGGCATCATATAATTTTACTGTGTGCGTTTCCAAGTGAAAAAGCTTCAGGATAGGCCAGAGCTTAAAATCAACCCTCAGTTATTTTCGTGCGTTTTTATGCGAAAAAATAGCTCCACGACGATGACGTCAATTTTAATGAGCGTTCGAATGTAAGTGTACAGGTTCACCCTACCAACAACTGTCGCCTCTTCTCACGTAAATCTTGCTTGAATGTCGAGCCGACAAGATCAAAAATGCAACCGCGGGCCAATAATATGGGCAGGAGGGAACGATAGCCAATATCGTTATTACGAACAATCAATCAATCCTTAAGCGAACGTGCAGCCCACAAACATTAGAAACCCCCACATGTACACCATCTTAGCCTTCACAAACAGTCGGAGTGCAATCAATCAGTTCACTATTAGTCAACCAGTTCACTTACAGTTAGCGAATCGAAACGGTTCAAAGACGAACGTAAACATACCGGCGTACGTTGGCGCAGATCACAAAACAGACTGGAAAACGTCTGCCAAGTTGGGTGGGCAGTATAACTTCCCAAGAATCGTAACATGACTAAATAGTTGAAGAACAAAGCACGAGTAGAAAAGATTGAACGCTAAGTGGAACAGTATTCAATACATGTTCGTGTACTAACAGATCATAAGAAATCGTCGTTATAGAAAATTCAAGTTTGCGCATGCGCAAAGACATATTAATCCAACGGCAATGAAATTTATAGGGGACTGTCTAGGGCCTAACCCCCCAAATCCCTGAAAACTCCATAAAAATCCATTAGTCTCAGAGTATTGTCTGTCAATCAATTTTAGTTCTGCGCATGCGCAATAGTCCCTACATTACCAAGAGCAAAGATAAGCAAAAATATTGGAGTTTCGTTCAAGGTCAATCAATTACAAAATTAAAATTACAATTTGGTGATGTTCGGAATCCACAGTAAAATACATCAATAAAGAATTATCTGCAGATCTTGGCATAGTTGAATTGTATGGATTTTTTAAACTTAGAATTCATCGAATCAGCACAAAAACGAATGGCAAATCGGCTGATTAAACCATCCTACATTGTTCTATCTTATTTTACCTACTGCAAACGGTTTATTGAAACCGTAACATTAAAATGAAAATCTGTGTAACAGTGGTGCTGGACTACATGCTCACCAATTACTCCTGCACTATGTATATGTACTAACGTACGTACATTTTTATTTCATTTAAAATATATATTGTATTTGCATTTCATTGAAAATACAGCCATTAAATAACATATTGTATAGGTGATACTCTCGAGACTTGGACACTAGCGCATCCTTACATCGAGGCAAGGCAAAGTCGAAGTTATTTCACCTTGTTCTCATGGTGATGAGTAAACTATGCGAAAATGCGCCATTTGTAGCCACAGCTGGACAACAGCATGACATAGTCTCACCTAGTTCCGGGTCAATATTTTCATTATTTGTAATATGCAATGTGATAAATTGTATACAAATTACATCAAGTTATTATCAGTTGATGACCTCAAACGCTATGAACGCAAGATTTAATCTGTGGGGTTGAGATCCATATGAACTGTGTGTTGGGGAGTTGATGACATAGAAGTGTTCTAGATGATCAAGCATCAGCCGCGAAGATGTTGTGTATTACCTATCTAGTTTTAGAACTGTTCTTCGAATCAATTGAAACTAAAAATCTTTAGAGTACTGTGAAAGTGGTCTTGTGAAAGGATGTGTTATGAGAGCTCTGTTAGGCGGGAATAGTAAGTATCACATATGGAGTATCATAATTTCCGTATATTTATTACTTGTTCATGTACTTCATTGATAAAAACGAAAGTAGGTACCTAATTACCTTTATTGTCCCTAAAATTTGCGTAACTGCAAAACTCGTGCAATAACTGCTCTGCCAATGCCGTCTTTATGAAATCTAACCTTCAGAAGAACGCATTTCAAGGTTTTTTCCTTGCAGCTGGTTTTAATTTCATGTTGCACATTCCCTGATTCGATATTTGACAAACATGCTAATCAGCGGTTGTATTCGTCGGCAAAGCAACGACCCACCTACTTTGTTTAGGCACTTTAAACCAACAGCAAAATCTGGTAGGACGTACTTATGTTCCTACCTAACTAGGTAGTTTCGTTTCTTGGTGTAGCAACTACCTGCCTTGTTTACTTTGACAAACTATCAAATATCCTGAGCAATGGCTAGGTACCTACACAGCAGTACAGACACCTGAGGAATTTTCAATCATCCTTTCTCTACTATTTTTCTGGTAAATAGTTATTCTCAAAGCCTAAACGAATGAAGTTCTTTAGTTTTCTGACACTGATTAACTACAATAATTAGTAGGCTCCTAGTCCAAATAAAAACTCGTTCACGTTAGATTGGTATCGTTGAAATCAATCTACAATCAATTATTGCGCTGGCAGGTACGATTATTACAACATTTAGTCGAATTGAAACTTTGTATTGCTACAATATTATACTTTTTCAAAACAAAACTGCTGAAAAA
This sequence comes from Adelphocoris suturalis, assembly GCA_030762985.1. NCBI lineage: Eukaryota > Metazoa > Arthropoda > Insecta > Hemiptera > Miridae > Adelphocoris > Adelphocoris suturalis. Next base: position 100,022,319 of record CM061045.1, on the reverse strand, counting down.
TGGCCAAATAACCACGAATTATGTTGACGTGAGACGGCAAACTTTTTCTGAGAAATAGGTTGGTTGGTCATGGCCGACTTTGGCTGAAACGCGAAAATTCAACTTAAACTAAAACTTCAAACCTCAATTCATAATGAAATTATACAAATCTTCGTAAATCATAGGATTGAGCAATAAACAAACATATTGAAATACAGCTGGGATTGAATTTGTGATCATATTTAAAAAAATTCTTTTAGAGTCAAACAATTTGCATCCTATTGCTAAATGTTCGGCATCGCTATATTAATGGTCACAAAATGAACACGCCGGTCAGGGCTGGCAGCCACTCCAGTTCGCCGACTTCTTCGTTTTCTCCGTTCATGGAGGAGCTATATGAACGAAATTTCAAGGAATCAACTACTTGGTATCCATAATTTTGGTTTATTATTTTCAATAATAAGCCTATGTGATCGTGTAGCAAAAAATTTTTATAACCCCCCCTCAAACTTTGTACTTTACGTTTCAAGGTGCGTAGAATCCAAATTTGAAATGTCCGTCCGCCGTCCGCCGTCCGGGCCATAAAAGGCCTAAGAATTGACTTAAAAAACCCGTTCTTTTGCAAATAGACTCCATTTGGGGTCTAGTTGGTCCTAACGTTTAACCATCCCGATCGCTTTACTCGCATAGATGCTATGGGCCAAAAACGGGCGAAAAAGTGTCTTTTTTTTTTTTTTTTTTTTCGAGGTTTTGAGTGTTAGATTTACGCACGCGCGCACGCCTGGCACGCTTGGCAGGGGGTCACGGTGGGTGGTGAGGGGGGTGAGGGGGGGGGGGGGGGTGGAGTGAGAGGAAGAACAGAGGTGGATACTAGAAAAGAGACTGGCGAAAGCCCCAGAGCATGCTGGTTACTATAGCTGGCTATCTGGTTCAGAAATAATAAACCATTATGTAATAATTTGCAGCGTTTTTAGTAATGAATGGGTAAGTGTCCGCATCTGCGTGGTACGTTTATCCTACAAAATGACGTATTGTGCACGTATTCACGTTCATGTTTCATTTTATTCTCCAAAAACAACTATTTAATTAACACACTCTAAATCCTCTCATTAAGTTTCAATGGCTTGGCGGACGTTTTTCATATTGAAGCGTCCATTCTCAGTACATAAGAACCTGGTCTTCCGATCATTTGCGAAGGCTGACCGCGGCACCTCGAGGCCCGATTTTCCGTCAATTTCTTCACCACTTCACGGTTCTCCAGTTTTCTCAATAACAAGGGGACCTGACAGCCGTGATCGTATAGTGGTTAGTACTTTGCGTTGTGGCCGCAACAACCCAGGTTCGAATCCTGGTCACGGCAAGCACCCTATTTTTGGTTCGTTTTAGCGAATTTTTGAAGAAAATTAAGCTATTGTCGCCTCAAAATTTGTAGAATGTGAATTTTTGAAAAAATTTTATGCAGAAATTCGTTTCAGGCTATTCTGAATCATATTCTGAAGTTTAACGCATTTTTTTATGTATGTATGTATGTATGTATGTATGTATGTATGTAAATATGTATGTATGTATGTGTCATTCCAGACGATAACTGTCCGTAGAATTGTGCTAGAAACTTCAAACAAATTTTAAAATGTTAAGGACACAAAACGAAAGTTCAAGTTCGTTGGCCAGCATGATCGGATTACATCTTCGGGTTGAAATTTTCAAAAATGTAGTCAAAAATTTCAAAATAGCCTGTTTTTTTGCGATTTGTTGTGCGAAATAATTTTTTCAGCATACTAACATGTGGTATATTCGGAATTAGCGTAAAATTTCCTATAAGAATATGTATCAAGTTTTCAAAAATTTCAAAGTTGAAAAATCAGTCAAAAATCGAAATAATGCCGTTCGTTAGTTGTAAAAATCGGTAATATTTGCATGAAACATTGTCCAAATTCAGATTGAACTACTCCTATGGAAGTATCATTGTATAACCAATCCTAGAACCATGCTATTTAAAACGTAGGTAGGATTTAATGCTAGTATTAAATATTTTCAATTTCTTTCTTGTTGCTACGGAAAAGCCAAGTGACACTTCCCCATAATTTAGGCTGTCAATAGACGCACAGAGACTACAGTTTGTCTGTCAATTTCTTGCTGTAGGAAACTAGATTCCCTCGATCCCCAATAGCTCCCTCGATTGACGAAGCTTACCTTCAGAGGGACGTCCCAAAAACTCTCCAAAACTTGAAAATTTATGAAATCCATTATTAGATAATTTTTAAAACAATGACTGACTTCAGATTCGGATTTTGCGCCCCAAAAATCATGGGTTTACCTAGTTTTGTGCGAAAATTCCGGCGCTTTATATATATAGGGTGTGAGAGTGCGTCATTCCAGGCGATAACATTCCTTAGGATTGAGATGGAAATTCCGTTCTTGCGCCAAAAAATAGAGCTTTCCAACCGAAAAGATGAGTTCGGTGGCCAACAATTTTTAGCACATTGAATCAGTCAAATTTCAAAAAATGTACTAACCAAATCACTAAAAATGGCTAAAAACGGCCAAAAATCGTTTAATTTATAATTTTTAGCAGAGTTTCAGTCAAAACAAAATTATCAACAATTAACAAGGACATTAAAAATGTTGCACAAAATTATGCAGAAAAACGTACCTAAATTTCATAACATTTTGTTCAAAAATCTATGAAAACTAGAAAAAAAAACCTAAAAATCAACATCTTTTTTTTAATTGCCAAATATTATTTAGAACGCGTTTTTTGGCCATAAAATTGGTAGGTAGTTAACAATTCCTTTTTACTTGAAGTCCTGAATTTTCGAAACAATTCAACAAAAATAGTTCAAAAATTCGCTTAATACGATCATGCTACATCACTGGAACTTTTGGGGGTTTTGACCCTACTGTGCTTCGTTAGGGTAGCTGCTGCTGCTACTGCTGCTGGACTTATTCTAGCGAAGCAACATTTTATCAACGACCATTCACACTCATCGTCCTCCGCCAGGCACTTTTCCGTTCCTTCAACTTGATTGAGCTCTCAGTCTGAACTTTAATTTAAATGGCTCCCTTGAAAGAATTACTTCCCCTCCCCCCTCCTCCTCAATCCTTAACCGACTCTCACTCACAGCTTCCAACTTGGTCTTCCGCTATCTCCTTAATCATATTTATCCAGCAATGACTTTTATGCGAATGAGGAGCTCGCTTATTTAAAATTCACCGCTTCTCAAACGTATTTCACAGAGGAGGAAGTTGATTTTTTCTTTTTTTCTTCTTCTTCTTTATTTCCTGGTTTTGCGATTTTTGCATCTTTGATGGTACCCCAATCTGGGTCTTCGTAGTGGATCAAAGGCATGATCACGCAGCCTGATGAACTAATCAATAAATAAAACTGATATTAAAGCGTTTCAATTCACACTGATATAATAAGTAGGTAACAGTACTTGATAGATAACGATAGGCTTGAAAATGTGGCCTGTATCGCGCCATAAACGAACAGACAGACAAAAAACCCACAAGTATAGTTGAATTCAAAGTCTCACTACGGTTCGGCAAAAAAAAAAAAAAAAAAAAAAAAAAAAAAACTCGGCGCTCCGCGCCTCGCCAGGGGGCAAGCCCCCTGGACCCCCGGTTACCTCTATTTACATACTTCGGACGAAATTATTGAAACACAGAATGTGTTTGCGTTGTCGCGCAACCAAGTGACAACCAAACAAGCGTCATTGTTTACTATTCATTTATAACATCAATTTATATAGTTATAGTATGAAACTACGAAAAAAAATACGAAATAAATTCGTGATAAATCAAGAGCGATTTATCAAGTAAATGTCCTAAAGAGGCTACATACGAAATTACAGCTTCCTAGAGTGTAAAGTATAGAAATTAGCTTTAAAAGCCACTCATCTGATCCGGACCCTGGACATCGTCAAGTAAATGTCCTAAAGAGGCTACATACGAAATTACAGCTTCCTAGAATGTAAAGCATAGAAATTAGCTTTAAGAGCCACACATCTGATCCGGACCCTGAGCATCGTCAAGTAAATGTCCTAAAGAGGCTACATACGAAATTACAGCTTCCTAGAGTGTAAAGCATAGAAATTAGCTTTAAGAGCCACACATCTGATCCGGACCCTGAGCATCGTCAAGTAAATGTCCTAAAGAGGCTACAAACGAAATTACAGCTTCCTAGAGTGTAAAGTATAGAAATTACCTATTCAAATTATTTAACCTCCGCTTCACAAATCAAACCGTTTTCGTAATACTCAGATCACCTGCTATGAATCAAATCATCGAAACACAAGCTCAATGAAATCATCAGAAATTAACAAGCGGTTGCAATCATGTTCACAATATCAATTATTGAGAATGATCACCTGTGTGTAAACAATTATTTATATAACCATGCTCATAACTCAGTTTGTTGGACACGCACTTCGCAGTAGTTAACATAATATTGTTGGATAAATCGAGAGCTTTCGAACGAATGGTCAACGAATTTTGTGGGATGAAAAACGACGAAGTACCATATCCCTAGCAACGACTCGGTTGTACGTGAAAATCATCCGTCACACATTTCGTTACCATCCCACGTTCCATTTTCGGCTAGTTAGTCCATGGCTAAAACACATTCTGTGTTAAAAGCCAACTACAATAGTTCGATTCGTTCCAAAAGCTTCATTCTATACAACAACAAAAACCCACGGAATGTGATTATTTCTCGAAAAACATACATCTAGAACAGAAAAGCAGGGAAGAATCTAACGTTTGACGACCAGTTTCCCCACTTTTGGAACTTTGAACAGCAGTATCTCGGAAACTTCGTCCAACCCAAAAACTACTGGGGGCCAAAATTGTTGGAAATTTGATTCGCTTCAAGAACTTTCACTTGGTCGAAATCCTCAAAAAATGTATAGTTTCGGAGTTATAGGGAAGAAACTAAAAAATTGTTAGGTGCTGGCGTCACGTTTAAGGTTCTGGCAAAGTTATTTCTCCAATACAGACGCTATCATTTTTCTGTTCATAATAACCTGATTTTTTTTTTTTTTTTTTTAGTTCCTCCAGCCGGTTTGAGTGTTCCTCAAGCACTTTCTTCATACTGGTAATTTTCTGTTCCTCAGCCAAGCATTCTTTGTTGTAGATGACTTCTGCACGTGCCCACTGATTCTTCAAATTTTGCAGCATATCAACCGGAACGATTTTCTTATCGGGAATTTCCCAAATCGCTGGGTTGTTTGCACTTTGAAACAAATTAATATCCTCGTCAAGCAGGCCGATTGAATTGCCACCAGTTGTAGGAGAATTAACAGACACTGATGGTTCTGGTTGTATCTTATTAATGGGAAATTCCAAAATCGCGGGGTTGTTTGTACTTGGAAACATTATTATCCTTGGCAAGCTGGCCGATTGAATTGCCACCGGTTATAGGAGAATTTACGCACATTGAAGCTTCTGAGTGTAGCGGTTTCTTGAGTTCGCACTTCCGTTTTCTCCCAGTTCCTCATTTCGCGTTGTTACTACTTGAAGACATCTAAATTAATAATTAAGCACAACCAAAGACTATTTTTGAAAAAATTCGAATTCGTTGAGCGCAACTACTAATTCGTGTCTAGTACAAATATGATGTCATACGCAAATCAGCTGACTCGCGCCTGCATATTATTTTTGCATCATGACATTAGGAAGGTGACGGTAAGTCAAACAACAACGCTTTCAACTTGTGATGCATTAATAACCTGCCTAGAGGTAATTAATTAATCATTAGGTAATTTCATTGGTACGCATATTTCCAATCAGTAGACAAGCTTATGTGAAACGCGTGAGCTAAAACACATTGTGTGTTTCAATAATTTCATTCGAAGTATGTATGGAGGTAACCGGGGGCCGATAGTCTAATTACTTCGTCTCCATCCGAACATGTTTCGTATAAATTGGTGCATAATTGGTCATATCTAGACTCTCCTCCACATGTTATTAACTCCCCAAATGATGTCAACAACAAGCAGTTGACAGTAAATATTAAATTTCGCCAAACTGAATCATGAGTCATCGCAAAATTTAGTTTCCGCCAAACGAAAATAATTGTTTATAGTCCAATCAACTTAGTTTAGGAATGTAGACAGGTACGTAAGGAGGGGGATATTGGTAGCATTGGAACATTTATCACATAAATCAAGCGCTTTTCAACTAGTGGCGAACGATTTTTGTGCGATGAAAAGTGCGGAAGTTCCATTCCCCTAGCAACGGCTGGGTTGTGCGTGAAAAACACTGAAATTGTGACATCAATTTTTGCGTGACGGAAATTTTTGGTTGACCCCCCAGAGCAAAGATATATCCATGTCAAAATGGTAACAACTTCCTCACACACTGCGGAAGGGATTTGGACTACAGTTTGCCATGTAATTTTGGACGCTAAATCGATGTAACCATGGCTGGTATTGTTGGAAAATGGGTGTTCAAATACAGTCTTTAAGGGAAGTATCTAAGCATGTTTGGTCTCGATTCCCAGGTGCATATAAGAAGCCTGTTCTCCAAATTTCAAGTCGATAGGCTTGGAAATGTGACCTGCATCGCGTCATAAACTAACAGACCGAAAGACAAACAAACAAAGGCAGATGAAGTCAAAGTCTCACAGCATTCGGCAAAAAGCTCCTACTAAAATAATTCGACTCGTTCCTAAAGCTTCATTTCATACAAAAAAGTTCCAGTCATGCAGCATGACCATATGAGCGAATTTTCAAAGCTCCCATCACTTAGCAACGCTCAAGTTGAAATTTACTGTCTGCAAAATAAATGTTAACTATTCATTTTATTGCTCAAATTCGTCATATTGTCTGCAAAAAATTGTTAACAATCAATTTGATTGTTGAAAAAATTGTTCTAAATAACATTCTATTATTTAAACAAGGAAATTGCATTTCTAGAATTTTTTAAATTTTTATCGATTTTGTAGCACATTTTAATGAAATTTAATTACTATTTTGAGCATAGGTTTGAGCTTCAATTTTTAAATTACCAACTTTATAGTTGATTAACTTTATTTGAGTAATATTCTGCTAAAAAAAAAAAAAAATAAATAAATAAATAAATAACAACCGATGTTTAGCCTTTTTTGTGATTTTTTTTAGTACATTTTTTGAAATTTGACCAATTTAATGTGCTCAAAAAGTGTCCAACGAACTCATCCTTTCTTTTGAAATGCTTGATTTTTTGGCGAAAGAACGAAGTTTTTATCTCAATTCTATCGAGAGTTATCGTCTGGAATGACACATACACACACACACACACACACACACACACACACATATATATATATATATATATATATATATATATATATATATATATATACACTAGCCGCTCCGGCTCGCTCCGCTCGCCTCCACGTCCAGCCGGGGGGCAAGCCCCCCGGACCCCCCATTAAATTGCTCGCTTCGCTCGCAAAGTGTGGCATATAGGGAATGTTGCTCGCTTCGCTCGCAAAGGGTGGTATGTAGGGAATGTTGCTCGCTTCGCTCGCAAAGTGTGGAATGTATTACAATTGAAACATGTAGGGGATGTTGCTCGCTTCGCTCGCAAGGTATACCTGTGTAGGTCTAAGGGTAGGTTTAACTTCTGTATGAGATGCTGCTCGCTTCGCTCGCTTGAGGAAGTTACACTGCCCACCCAACTTGGCAGACGTTAATTAAAATAGAAATTAAAAATGTTGTCTAAAAAATAAAAAAAAATTTAGGGGTGGACTACCCCTAACATTTAGGGGGATGAAAAATAGATGTTGGCCGATTCTCATAGATACCGGATAAGCACAAAAAATTTCATCAAAATCGGTCAAGCCGTTTCGGAGGAGTATGGCAACAAAAACTGACACGAGAATTTTATATATTAGATACATATATATATACTTATAAAAAAGCGTTAAAATCCAGGAATCATTTCAGAATGCCTCAAAACAGATTTCGATGAAGAAAATTTTTGAAAATTTTTATTTTAAAATTTTTGGAGCCATTGCAATAGCTTTATTTTCTAAGAAAATTCGCTAAAAGTCGTTAAAACCCCAGGGAATGTGATTAATGTAAAATCTTGATACATGCGTGATATGTCCGGGGTTCGTTGAAATCATCAATCTCTCTCCGTACAAAGGTTTTATAGGGCAGGCGGTCCGATCGATTGGACCGTCCGACGACGATCCGCAATGAAAACGATTTTGTACTTGGCTGATGGCGGCAGAGCGAGGGAGCGGAACAATGTGCCCAAATCAGCCCTTCTCCCCACTTCCGGCCTTTAATTAGTCGAAATGTGGTCAATCAGCCCTGCCGGTGAAACTTGCCGTGAGCGAGGTATAAATTAATAATCATGTTCCCCTCAGGAGGGAAGGAGATGTAATGAGATCTCGGAGATTGCCAACTACAAACAGCGCAAGTCAATACAATTTAGGATATTATTATTCATCCTTGAATGGAGTAGTTCACGGTACGGAGAAAATCTATGATTCACAGAATACCAAGTGTAGAATCATTGGTAAGGTTCTGAACGTGATTGTTACTCGTAGGTTATTGGCTGAGCCAATGCAAAGACTATTATGCTTCTACCAATAATATGATTGAGAGAGAGAGAGAGGGAGAGAGAGAGAGAGAGAGAGAGAGAGAGAGAGAGAGAGAGAGAGAGAGAGAGAGAGAGAGAGAGAGAGAGAGAGAGAGAGAGAGAGAGAGAGAGAGAGAGAGAGAGAGAGAGAGAGAGAGAGAGAGAGAGAGAGAGAGAGAGAGAGAGAGAGAGAGAGAGAGAGAGAGAGAGAGAGAGAGAGAGAGAGAGAGAGAGAGAGAGAGAGAGAGAGAGAGAGAGAGAGAGAGAGAGAGAGAGAGAGAGAGAGAGAGAGAGAGAGAGAGAGAGAGAGAGAGAGAGAGAGAGAGAGAGAGAGAGAGAGAGAGAGAGAGAGAGAGAGAGAGAGAGAGAGAGAGAGAGAGAGAGAGAGAGAGAGAGAGAGAGAGAGAGAGAGAGAGAGAGAGAGAGAGAGAGAGAGAGAGAGAGAGAGAGAGAGAGAGAGAGAGAGAGAGAGAGAGAGAGAGAGAGAGAGAGAGAGAGAGAGAGAGAGAGAGAGAGAGAGAGAGAGAGAGAGAGAGAGAGAGAGAGAGAGAGAGAGAGAGAGAGAGAGAGAGAGAGAGAGAGAGAGAGAGAGAGAGAGAGAGAGAGAGAGAGAGAGAGAGAGAGAGAGAGAGAGAGAGAGAGAGAGAGAGAGAGAGAGAGAGAGAGAGAGAGAGAGAGAGAGAGAGAGAGAGAGAGAGAGAGAGAGAGAGAGAGAGAGAGAGAGAGAGAGAGAGAGAGAGAGAGAGAGAGAGAGAGAGAGAGAGAGAGAGAGAGAGAGAGAGAGAGAGAGAGAGAGAGAGAGAGAGAGAGAGAGAGAGAGAGAGAGAGAGAGAGAGAGAGAGAGAGAGAGAGAGAGAGAGAGAGAGAGAGAGAGAGAGAGAGAGAGAGAGAGAGAGAGAGAGAGAGAGAGAGAGAGAGAGAGAGAGAGAGAGAGAGAGAGAGAGAGAGAGAGAGAGAGAGAGAGAGAGAGAGAGAGAGAGAGAGAGAGAGAGAGAGAGAGAGAGAGAGAGAGAGAGAGAGAGAGAGAGAGAGAGAGAGAGAGAGAGAGAGAGAGAGAGAGAGAGAGAGAGAGAGAGAGAGAGAGAGAGAGAGAGAGAGAGAGAGAGAGAGAGAGAGAGAGAGAGAGAGAGAGAGAGAGAGAGAGAGAGAGAGAGAGAGAGAGAGAGAGAGAGAGAGAGAGAGAGAGAGAGAGAGAGAGAGAGAGAGAGAGAGAGAGAGAGAGAGGAGAGAGAGAGAGAGAGAGAGAGAGAGAGAGAGAGAGAGAGAGAGAGAGAGAGAGAGAGAGAGAGAGAGAGAGAGAGAGAGAGAGAGAGAGAGAGAGAGAGAGAGAGAGAGAGAGAGAGAGAGAGAGAGAGAGAGAGAGAGAGAGAGAGAGAGAGAGAGAGAGAGAGAGAGAGAGAGAGAGAGAGAGAGAGAGAGAGAGAGAGAGAGAGAGAGAGAGAGAGAGAGAGAGAGAGAGAGAGAGAGAGAGAGAGAGAGAGAGAGAGAGAGAGAGAGAGAGAGAGAGAGAGAGAGAGAGAGAGAGAGAGAGAGAGAGAGAGAGAGAGAGAGAGAGAGAGAGAGAGAGAGAGAGAGAGAGAGAGAGAGAGAGAGAGAGAGAGAGAGAGAGAGAGAGAGAGAGAGAGAGAGAGAGAGAGAGAGAGAGAGAGAGAGAGAGAGAGAGAGAGAGAGAGAGTGAGAGAGAGAGAGAGAGAGAGAGAGAGAGAGAGAGAGAGAGAGAGAGGAGAGAGAGAGAGAGAGAGAGAGAGAGAGAGAGAGAGAGAGAGAGAGAGAGAGAGAGAGAGAGAGAGAGAGAGAGAGAGAGAGAGAGAGAGAGAGAGAGAGAGAGAGAGAGAGAGAGAGAGAGAGAGAGAGAGAGAGAGAGAGAGAGAATTTATTGGCGAAAATGACATTTTTACATGAACATGTATGAAATACATTTTAGCTAATAATGAAATAAAATAAATATCGCACTGCCGCCTACCGGAGAATAAGTAAAAACGCTGCAAATTATTACACAAAGGTTTATTATTTATGTATTAGACATAATTATACGTAGATCTCTGGTCCATAATTATTAAACGCCGCTTATAGTATATTTAGTATCGGAACTCGGAGCTTCGGAAATCACAAATGGGTTCAATCCATTACAGCAGCGGAATCTCACAATTTTACGCTGTTTAATATAGTTGATAAACAAAACAATTTATTACCAAGTCATCTTTCCAACACATAAAAGTGTTACCTATACTGTATATTGATATCATCTAATTGGTCAAATTTCAAAAAATGTGCTGACAAAATAACTGAAAATGGCTAAGAATTGTTAAATTGATATTTTTTAGCATAAGATTGGTCAAATGAAGTTTATCAACTATGAAATAGAACATTAAAAAATTTATGTACGAAATTATGCTAAAAACTTGAACTTCATTAAATTTTGTTTTAAAAAAATCTATAAAATTGCAAAAAATTGCCTAAAATCCAAAATCTCTTTTTGAATAGAAGAGTATCATTTAGAATACTTTTTTTCCCATAAAATTAATAGCTAACATTTTCTTTTCACTCATAAATCTCCAATTTCTATACAACTTGAAATATACACAAAAAAAAGACACTTTTTCACCTATTTTTGGCTCATAGCACCCATGAGAGTGGAGCGATCGAGCTGGCGAGAAGTTAGGACCAACTAGACCGCAAGTGGAGTCTATGTGCGAAAGAACAGATTTATCAAGTCAATTCTAAGGCCTTTTATGGCCCGGACGGCGGACGGACATTTGAAATTTGGATTCTAAGCACCTAGAAACGTAAAGCGACAAAGTTTGAGGGGTGGGGGGGGGGGGGGGAGGGGGGGTTATAAAAATTTTTTGCTATACGATCACATACGCTTATTATTGGAAATAATAAACCAAAATCACTTGTGCTCTCCGGTAGTCATCAAAACAAAAACCCATCTCAATTAATCAATAAAACATTATCATATTAACCAATAGAATCAAGTAATATACAGAAATCAATGTAAGTAACTAATAAAGAGAGGAAAAAACAAAATTTTAAATAAATCTTTAGGAGGAATAGGAAGATGAACTGCCCAAAATCTTTTCAATCAAAGTGTGTTTGAACAATTTACGGTTCGAAAAATTAAAAATACTGATTTTGTGGTTGTACAAAAAGGTAACAGCCTGGATATGCGCTGTAAGCTTAAAGAGTTCAGTTCTCACCACAGGTAATCTCAAATTTGAACCAGTTGCTGTACGGGTCCGACTCGCTCTGCTGAGGAATTCCTCACCAATTCCTTCCTAAAAACATGGAGACAAGCCTCTAAAAAAAAAATTTCCTTGACCCTAAGCAACCTTGATTGTCTAAGTCATTGTATCCTTAGGATTGCAATCCTAATGAAGGTGGTGTAGTGGAAGTCATATGTATTCATTTTCGAATATCTCTTATCACGAACACAGTATTCTTCATTCGAATTTAATTTACATTTATATTGTGAAAATTGGTTTTAACTAGTCTTTGTTCCCCATTTGTGAAACCCCTTGTTTGTATATTATGTTACCATGCAAAGGAAAAGGAAGGTTAACTTGCCAGAGATCAAATCTGAGTTTATATTTTCTTTTATATATGTATACACGTATATATGTGTATATACGTATATTTGTATATAAGTATATGTATGTATGTATAGGTGTATATATGTATGTACGTGTACATATGTGTCATTCCAGACGATGACTCTCCTTAGGTTCGAGATGAAAATTCCGTTCTTGTGCCAAAAAATGAAGCTCTCCGAAAGGATGAGTTCGTTGGCCAGCAGTTTTTTAGCACATTAAATTGGTCAAATTTCGAAAAATGTGCTGAAAAAATCACTAAAAATTGCTAAAAATTGTTAAATTTTTCATCTTTAGCCGAATATTGCTCAAATTAAGTCTATCGAATTCAAAATAGAACATTAAAAAACATATTTACGAAATTGGGCTGAAATGTTTACTTAAATTTCATTAAAATTTGTTATAAAATCGATAAAAACTGCAACAAAAAAGGTAAAAATCCAAAATCTCTTTTTGAATAGCAGATTACTATTTAGAATAGGTTTTTGTAATAAAAATTATAGTTACGAATTTCCTTGCTCTGAAAAATCTCAAATTCACTCATGACTGGAACTTTTTGTTTCTATTATTTTCCAATCAAAATGTGAAAAAAGCGGGCCCGAAAATTGAAAATTTCCAGCTGGTTTCAGTAGCCTTTCAATATTGCAGTTGTTCACGATTATAAATATATACAATGAAAAATGTAGAAAAGTCAAGTTTTGATGATTATTCGGGAAAGAAAGATTGGATCATTTTTTATCCACTCTTCGTTTTTTCGTTCTCCTGTAGAAAATAAAAGTCTTGGCAAGTTACGCCTCCTTTTCCCTTGCACGGTCACATTTAGCCGACAGTATATTTTTTTCATTCATTCATTCGTTCTTAAACTTTCGAAGCTTTCACAGCTCCATTCGAACTTGGAAACATTTATTGCTTCAAGCAATGACACCTTTTCCAAACAAAATGTAACCTGTTCTAAACCAAACGAAGTCGTTTGCGAAAGTCAGCCTACTGGAGTGAATGAAACCTTTGCGAATCGCTGGGGTTTTCAGACAAATAGTTGACAAACTTGAAATTCTATGAATTAGTTTATTATTGGTTTATAATTTTGAAGACCTCGACTCTCGATCCTCTCGACTTTGTTGGAAACATGTTAATTTGAGAAATTTTGAACTGTAGAATGTGAAGTAGGTACCTACTCGCCTCGCCACGCCACTTGCAGAAATTTTGGTCAATAATATGAGAGTCACTGTCCTTTTTTATGACTAATGGATATTTGTTTTTCTTCCTTGAAAATAGTCTCTAATTCATACTGAATTCCAATGATGTTATAATTATATAATTCAATGTCCATAACTACTAATTTATATATTTATTGCTTATTCTCGGATGTATACTATTTGATTCAGAAAATGATTAATTTGATGTGGAAAAGGATTCATTTGATGTGGAATAGGATTCATTTGGTTTGGAAGAGGTTTCATTTGACTTGGAAATGCTGTAAATTTCTAGCCATTTTATTTCTGAAAAATTATACTTGTTTTAATCGAAAGCTGGTATTGAAAACCAGTCCGAGGTTACAGGCGCATAATGTTGTTATCCTCGGTGTTGCATATGACAATAGCTCTCCCACCATCCTCTTACGTACATCCTCCTTACTTACATCCTCTTTACTTACATCCTCCTTAGTTACATTCTCCTTACATGCATCCTCCTTACGTACATCCTCCTTACCTACATTACCCTTATGTTTATCCTAGTTACCTACATTATCCTTATGTTTGTACTCCTTATGTACATTCTCCTTACGTACATTTTCTTTGTGTACATCCTCCTTATCTACATTCTCCTTACGTACATCCTCCTTACATACATTCTCCTTATGTACATTCTCCTTGAGTACATTCTCCTTACGTACATTCTCCTTATGTACATCCTCCTTACCTACATTATCCTTATGTTTATCCTCCTTATGTACATTCTCCTTACGTACATTTTCCTTGCGTACATCCTCCTTATCTACATTCTCCTTACGTACATCCCTCTTACATACATTCTCCTTATGTACATTTTCCTTATTTACATTCTCCTTGCGTATATCCTCCTTACGTGCATCATCCTTATGTACATTCTCCTTACGTACATTATCCTTATGGACGTCCTCCTTACGTACATCCTTCTTACTTACATCCTCTCTACTTACATCCTCCTTAGGTACATTCTCCTTACATGCATCCTCCTTACGTACACTCTCCTTGCGTACATCCTCCTTACCTACATTATCCTTAAGTTTATCCTCCTTACCTACATTATCCTTATGTTTATCCTCCGTATGTACATTCTCCTTACGTACATTATACTTGTGTACATCCTCCTTATCTACATCCTCCTTACATACATTCTCCTTATGTACATTCACCTTATGTACGTTCTCCTTATGTACATTCTCCTTATGTACATTCTCTTTGTGTACATCCTCCTTACGTACATTCTTCTTACATACATCATCCTTATGAATATCCTCCTTACGTACATCTTCCTTACGTACATTATCACTATGTACGTCCTCCTTATGTACATTCTCCTTACGTACATCCTCCTTACGTACATCATCCTTGCGTACATTCTCCTTGCGTACATCCTCCTTAGGTACATTCTCCTTTTGCACATCCTCCTTATGAAACGTAACCACCTAATATTTTATTGGCGATAATCTCGGCCGACGAATCACCAAGGATTAATAGGGATAATGAACGAACTGAAAGGTTAGGCCACTTTAACCGCCCGCTCAATTATTTTCCTTCCGTCCTTCAGAAAGCTTTTAGGTTTATGTGGCGATAACTATTGAGCGGTATTTATATTAAATGGAGGACACTCTGCGTTTGAGGATAGTTTCACAGGAAACTCATTTTCCTCATCAATCTAGGGTGTTCTTTGCGTCTGCCCTACCGACTATTAATCCGATCCCGTCCAATGAAAAATTCTGTGCAATGTTTGATAAATACATCGTGCGATAGTGGTAGTGATATGTCGAGTTTGTATCCAATTGAGTTCAACTGTATCACTCGGTCAAAAAAACTCAACACTGCTCTCCTGAACAAAACGTCTTTTCAATGGATGTGGCACTGAGAGCTTCCCTATATTTTTTATCACGACCGTATATATATATATACATTTTATATACCGCATACTTTTTTTTGTCGAAAGCTACCTAATCCTATTAATGGGGAGTTTATTCAAGCTTCCTCCTACTGTATTGACCACAAGCGTTGTTTATACTCTGGATGCGTATTGAATGTAATACGAGTGTATCGATGGTTTAAGACAGACAATTCTTTATTTTATACTAGGTATAACATAATTGTTTAAACAATTATACTAATGTAATTGTTTGTTTATACGGTTGTATACTGAGGATTTGTGTGTGATGTGTACCTGAAGATGAAGTGAATTACTTCGAAAAGCTTTGTGTCAATAAAGCACTGTGATAATTTAAAGGTAAAAAAGTGTATCAACTTATTAACCCCATAGTATTATGGATTAAAACATTAGGTCAAAAAACACTCCCAGATAGTAGGAGTTACCTACATAAAAAATTGATTTCGAGTGAGGAGACAACTCCGAGTCGATTGGCATTTTAACTCCTGATCTTAACATGTACAATTTTTGAGTGTTAACGAGCTAGCTTCTTAAGTTACCCACACGCAATACTGTTTTATTATGTAGATGCAATCATGCGGTCCAACATGGGACGCTGTTCTAACCTAGGACAATATGAGACCTGTGCTTTAGTGAATTAGTAATCCTAAAAATAAAATCACTTCTGATTACGGTTACTTCTGAAGGATGTTTTTACGGTTCAATATGTTTTTGAAAAAAAATTTTGGGTTATAGATACCTATACCTAATATACGAAAAACGACATCATATTAGAGCTGTTTACGATGAATAAGCCGTTCATCAAATAAATTCGCGATTCTCAAGTACCTACCTACCTAGGTACTACCAGCCAGTTTTTGGTGCTGTTTATTATTTGCCGCATGCATGTAAAGCCATAAATCTTACTCTTGCTAATTTACTGAAATACTTTTGTGATACAATGTGTTTTTGTGATTTCCAAGTACAAAAGAGTCTTTGCTTTACTCGCCCTGCCTTATTTCTTGATCAAGGGTATTATTTTTAGT
>CM061045.1:99213516-99331016 GCA_030762985.1 Adelphocoris suturalis | reverse complement strand
AATTTTTTACTGAAATTTTAAGGAAAACTAATGAGATACCCTTATTTACTGTGCTGGGAACTAAACAATATTGAGGTAGTTTGGAGAAGCATAGGTGAGAAATTTATTCAGATAATGAGGTTTATATGAGTTGAAGCCCATAACAATTGGTATAGAAAAAAATGCTAGAGATATAGTCGGTATAGACCTACTATTCTTGTTGTTTCAAAATAAATTATTGCTAATAGTAACTAACATATTTTTACACCTACAGGAAGTGTATTGAACGCGATGAGAAAATAAAACGCGTTAACGCAAAATATATGTATACAGGGTGATTCCCTCATAGCAAAAAAAAAATTTGGGTGAAACTACATCAAAAATGGAGTAAAATGCCGCCAACTGCATATTTTTATCTCAATTCGTTCTCGAGATATGATTTTTTAAAGGTTTTTTCAGGAAAACCGTGTTTTTTTCTTTTTAAACTCGAATTTCTCCACTTTACTTCATTCAAATTTAACTTTCAACCACATTTTCGGAATCAGCATTAAATTTACTATAAGAATAGTGTACTTGGGTTCTTAAAAAGTACCATCCAAAGGCCCTCACATCAGCTCAAACATTGACGATTTTGAAAAAACAATAGTTCTGAAAATCTTTAAAACTTTACTTCTCTTCCAAAACGAATCCTGGAAACTGGCAAATCTTACGAAAACTGCTTCGTCTAATACTCTTTCCAACGGTATAATCAAGTTTACTTTTATTTTGTTATTTAGTGGAGAAAATTATGTTTTAATGTTAAAAAATGTGGGGTTTTCAATGAAATTGTTGGTTTTCTCGAAAGATGACCCTCCATGAACCTACGAGTATGGGGTCGGTTTCTATGTATTTTTTCACGCTGTATCGAATGGTAACATTTGTAGATCTCTCCAACTCCGTTATAACCGAGTTTTACACTTAAAAGCGCAAATGTTTAGTTTGTTTGTTACTATTAAATGTATGTGTGTTATGGGGTAGCACTAGTTAATTAAAGTGTAAAACTCGATTATAACGTAGTTGAGAGATCTGCAAGAGTTTCCATTCGATCCAGCGAGAAAAAATACATAGAAACCGACCCCCCATACTCGTTGGTTCATGGAGGATCATCTTTCGGGAAAACCAGCAATTTCATTGAAAAACCAACATTTTTTAATATTAAAACATTATTTTCTTCTCTAAATAACAAAATAAAAGTAAAATTGATAATACCGTTGGAAAGCATATTAGATGAAGCAGTTTTCATGAGATTGGCCAGTTTCCAGGATTCTTTTTAAAAGAGTAGTAAAGTTTTAAAGATTTTCAGAAATATAATTCTTTCAAAATCGTCAATGTTTGAGCTGATGTGAGGGTCTTCGGATGGTACTTTTTAAGAACCCAAGTACACTATTCTTATAGGAAATTTAATGCTGATACCGAAAATGAGGTTGAAAGTTAAAATTAAATGAGGCAAAGTGGAGAAATCCGAGTTTAAAATGAAAAAACACGGTATTCCTGAAAAAACCTTTAAAAAATCATATCCCGAGTACGGATTGAGATAAAAATATGCGGTTGGTGGCATTTTATGTAGTTTCACCCAAAATTTTTTTTTTTTTTTTTTTGCATCTGCGAGGTCACCCTGTATACAGACAGACAGATACATGCCTGCATATCAATCAGAATCATCTGAATCACTAGAAATACAAGAGGATATTATTGGGGTTTCAAACAAAGCTATTGTTTCTGAAAAGAATGGTTTTGCAGTCGTATTCTTAATTTCCCGCATAGAGGATGGAAACGGATCGGACGCGATTAAAAGCTGCGAATTTTTCTTGATGAAAAAAGCCTTGTTTCTGCTGGCTCTGATCATTCTTGTCAGATATTCGAATTTGAATGTTTTGATCTTGAGCTTAATTTGATGATGATCGTATTCACATAGACCACAGTAATCAACAATTCGGTCAGCTAGAAAATTAATTTTATCGTCCAACTCTATTTTATTAGAATTCTACAACCATTCACAAAGTTGAAGCCTTGCATTTGAAGTTGTTGCTGTATTATTGTCAGGTTTCCTATCATGACTAGGTTCTGCACGCCTAGCTGAGGATTTTGATATCAACATACCACGGAAAAACCAAGGGAAATTTACACTGGAACATCCTGAATTTTTCCTGTCTACCAAAATGAGGGCCAAAATGATGACAGTCTCAGCAGATTTAGATTCTACCCAATGAACTGAGAATTAGGACTCCAAGAAATCTTGAAAAACATACGGAAAATAGCTTTGGAACATTCTGGATTTTGCCAGTCTGGTGTAAACAAGAGGTTAGTATTGCAGATGCACGATATAGTTCAAAGCCCCAATCGCAATTACCGTGAAAACCTCCACAGACAGCATGGAAGTCAGCCATTGTTGTACCATTAGCAAAAGTGCCTAATCCATTGAAGATTTCAGACTTTCGCCCTATATCTATTCTGCCAGTTCTTATGGTAGCCGATCAAAGTTTTAGACCCCCCCCCCCCCCTCTCTTACTATTGAATGTCCTGGCGCCTCTAGCATACCCCCCCCCCCCCCAACCGCCACACACACAGGAGAAATAGGCAATAAATATTTAACTCACCACTATTCAATTACCCCTACCCTGCCGATTGGAGGCCCCTCCCCTCCACTCAGTCACCTCCCACCCTGCACCCCCCAACATGATTTTTGAAAAACCGGGAGTGTGATGGATATGGGTAGATTCCCCTTCTAAATTCTTGCTACTGTCGAACCTTGGGATAGTTCCTTGGCTTTTTAGCTTTCAGAATATCCTCTCGGTGGAGCAGGCTAATTCCCTCTACCCTTTGAAGAGGTAACTTCTCCATTTCCATCACTCCTTGTCATAGAATTCATGAGGCAAACACCCTTTTAAAATCCACTAAGCCCTGATGGGACGAAAACGGCCAAGAGGACGACCTTCATCAGGACAGAGCTCATCATCGCCGGCACCAAGTACATCCTCCACACCACATGCATCAATGATTGCAATATTTTATTGCGAAGTGTTTTTAGTGCATAGGTATTATTATACCTGAATGATCTGAATACAGTTCCTTCCTGATTTGAATGCTCTACTGCAGAATAAAAACTATAATTACCTACCCCATTTTTATTGTTTCCATGGACAACTTGAATGAACAACCAAGTCACAGCGTCCTCTACAGACTGTTGAAGGAAGTTAATTTCATATTTGAGCGGATTCCTATCCTGCTATTGTTAGCCTAATGTGATAGGTTGCCGCCTCCAGGCATTTTTGTGTTTTTACACAAATTTTATGTTTTACAGTTTTATACTGTTCTGCTCGTAGTAAAATCGTGCTCCCTGTTTCAACAATAAAATTATTTTTCTCATTTACATGAGTGAATTCGCTTCATAAAATCCCACACAGAGGACATTTTATATCTCGTAAACTATTAAACGAAAAAATTTGAAAAAAAATCAGGTATCATCCTAAGGTATCATAGAAACGTGAAAGTTTATAAATTTTAGTGCAAATGGAAATTAATCGTGACAAAGGGTTAAGGTGGTTCTCCTCAGTCAAAACTTATACTGCTACCTAGTAAAAGTACTCCCGATCCATGTCTACCTTTACCACACAGTTTTCTCTAATTTTAAATGATCACTTACCATACCTCCAGACTTCAGGTGAAAAAAACCAAAACTTGAGGAATAACCAATACATTTCAGGGAAAACTATATAACACGAATTTCGCCAGTGAAAAAGTGTCAATAAACAAAAACAATCCATAGAAAACTAATACCAGGGGCTACATGGAACTTTGAACCGGACACGAAAAATGCTCCACAGAACAAAACATTCTGACGAACAGTGTTGCCATGCTAGAAGGCTTGACACTTTGGTTGCACATGATCCAGAATTCAAACTTTCCAATGATAATTAGAAATTTGCAGGAAAGTTATCTGGGGATACCTTAGTGGAGGCTAACCCAATTTTTGCACCTCTGTCCAAGCTTTCCATGTCTGGCTCTACCTCATTTTACGGTATGTATTGAGAGGTCTTTATCATATGTTTGTTGATGATTTCCAGCTTTATTTGACTAGTAAGTTAGGGGAGGAGCTAGTGCGATCTGTCGGGAAACTCAATGCGGATTGGTTGGCTGTTGCTAAAATGGTTTATCCTGAAACCAATAGTTAACCTGTCGCTCAATGGGATTTTGGTTAACCCTGACAAAGTCAGGCTATCGTACTATATAAATATAATTTATCAACAGCTCCCATTTCTCCTATTCTCATCAATGGTGTCGTTATCCCATACTTGTTCCATGTTAAAAATCTTGGGTATCCATGTGGACAAAACTCTATCATGAGATCATCAAGTTACACATATTTGCAGTCGCATTTGTGGTGCTTTGCATAGTCTTAGACAAATCACTTTTTACTCCTCAATCACACAAAATGAGGCTCGTTACATCTCTTGTATTGCCCCAACGATTTTATTGTTCTACCTTTATATCCAGTTCCCTTTCTGTTACATTTTTTAACAAATAAAAATTGCATACCTACAATGCATGCTTGCGCTATGTATATGGAATCGAACCTTGTCATTCAGTTCGGGATTATAATGTTCTGAATTTACCCATTGATGACTATCTAGATGTGAGAATTCTTAAATTTCTGTTTTCAATTCTGGGTGGTCCCTCCCCCCCTCACCTGAGACCCTTATTCCAGAAAACATCATCATTGAGGTCTGGATCACTTCTTGAGTCTTTGCATAAGGGATCCTATTTTGAATTCTTTATTTCTTTATTTAGTCGCCATATAGGTCCGGCAGGGGGTTTATTATTAATAGGAAAACAGGAAAGCTGAATTTAATGCAGAAAAAATGGACCCCAGGTGGGAATCGAACCCACATCCTTTGGTTTTCCGTACCAACGCCTTTACTATCTTGGCCGCAAAGACCACGGGATGTAGAGAGCTTGGATCTGAGCCAACACCCCCTGAGAACCATTACTCTGCATTTTTCAATGAATTTAACTTTAAATCAACTGTACCCTTTTAGTTTAATCACCGCTAACGAAATGGCCCGAAGAATTAATTCTTTATTTAGTCACCATATAGGTCCGGCAGGGGGTTTATTATAAATAGGAAAACAGGAAAACTGAATTTAAATGCAGAAAAAATAGGGTCCCAGGTGGGAATTGAACCCACATCCTTTGGTTTTCCGGACCAACGCCTGTACCATGTTGGCCACAAGGACCGCTAGAGCTTGGATCTGAGCCAACTGATTTAGTCGCCGGACCTATACGGCGACTAAATAAAGAATTAATTCTTTGGGCCGATCCGTTAGCGGTAACTAAACTAAAAGGGTACAGTTGATTTAAAGTTAAATTCATTGAAAAATGCAGAGTAATGGTTCTCAGGGGGTGTTGGCTCAGATCCAAGCTCTCTCCATCCAGCGGTCCTTGTGGCCAAGATGGTAAAGGCGTTGGTATGGAAAACCAAAGGACATGGGTTCGATTCCCACCTGGGACCCATTTTTTCTGCATTTAAATTCAGTTTTCCTGTTTCCCTATTTATAGGGATCCTATTTTGGTAAATCCCTGCAAGTCAATGGAGCAAGGCTTTGGAACGCACTTCCATCCACCATTCGCTCGTTACCCACCCTTGTACGTTTCCGGTTGGCTATTAGTGACCACTACATATTTAATGAGTGGCAGGCTTAGATGTTTCCAAGTGCACCTACATGGCTTGGCACCAACTTAAAAGTTATGTTTGTGCCCAATGTTGTGACTTGGTATAGTGACATATGCAGGTTTTGTATTAGGTCATATGAATATGAGTCCCTTATCGCCTCGATGGTACTCAGTGTGTCACTACAGATCACATAATTTCCAACTCCCAATCTCTGGCAGTGTCAACAGCCAGCGTCACTGACCACAGCTCTGCTATGAACGCAGATGCAACAGGTGGTAGGCGTCTAGTGACTTGGAATTCGGGGCTCCATAGAGCAAGGCCAACACCGTTTTTGAGCCATCAATGAATAAGAGAGTGTGTCCAGCTTATTGCTGGATTGCCTCTGAGTAACGACATTTGAGGATATTGCCAAGGGTGTATTGCCCTTGAACCGAACCCTCAAGCGAAAATCAACGCCAGACAAGGTCCACAGAGTGACAGGGGGGACTTCAAAAGGGACCTGAGGGTATCTCTCTATGCAGTCCCACCTAGTGAGCTCCTGAACACGAATGCCCAATGGCCCAAGTTCGAGTCTGCAGCCTGGAATATGTTTCATCCAGGGGTGGTAGAGTTACCATGGTATGCAGAGGGTAGGTACCCTGAGAAATAACAAAGGCGCTCTGCATAGCGGAGTGTCTGTAGATTTCGCCTAATCTTTAGTGGCTGACTACGCCTGAGCACCAAAAGGGAGGCTGTCGGGGTCGTTTGAAAGGCCCCAGTGGCCAAACGAAGACCCTTGTTTAATATAGGTTCCAGCTTACGCCGCAAGTACTTTCTTGCTGATCCATAAACTGCAGACCCATAATCAATTCTTGATTGCACCACAGCATGTAAAATCCTTAAGAGGACTTCTTGTACATGTCTTTTTGTACGTTACATACAATGTACATTGTTACGTACCAGCGATTTGCCCAAAGTTTTTCCGAGATTTACCAGGGGTGTTTTCTAGTTGAAATTATTAGCTCACTGGGTAGAATCTGAATCCATTGAGGGTGTCATCGATTTCGCTTTCTTTAATGGTGACTGGCAAACTCCAAACCGCCTCTTCACGCGAAATCGCGTCCACTGGACGGACAGCCTAAGGAAAATATTTTGAGGTTTCCTGAGCTTACGGATATGTTTGGGAATTTTCCTAAAATTTCCCCACTATAATATTTTTCACGGTCCACTAATAATAAACGGGGATGACTGTAGGTTCTCCACTGCTCTGTCTTGGTGATTGCAGCTTTTGAAAATCAAAAGATTAGTTTTCTGGAGTTTCGACATTTTCATGTTTTAGCTTTGGCACATGAACTGGAAGTTGCTCACGAATTTCTGATGATTCTCGCTTACAGCTGAAGCGTTGGTACGAACGAACGATAAAGACGGATTGTGATAAAATATCTGTTCTTTTGCTGAATAGATCAAGTATTCTGATAGAAAGGTTCTTTGGACAGCACTTCTTACGAGCCAACATAGGTGCCGCCATTGTTGCGATTGGAGATCCCAAAATTCCGCATAACGGCGGAAATTTCGAGACCTCTCAACGTCTCGCCGCAGCGCGTGCTTCAAATGTGCTCCTGTTTCTTTCTCATTTCGGCGGCCATACTCTTAGAGTACAAATTTATTTTTATATACTAAAAGACCGGAGCTTAGGGGTCTGCTGTGAGAGAATAATGCTATCCAATCATGGCTCACTTGAACTCATTCAATCTATCTACAAATATTGCTCCATAAATATTAATGATAATAAATGTTAACTGTTAGTTCCACCCACCTTAGGTCCATAGTTAGTTGCCGAGTCAGGGAGTTTCGTAAAGGGGGAAAAAGTAGGAGGAGGATTTAGAGGAGTTTAGGGGGATTTCCTAGTATTGAAAGACGATAGTATATGGTTTAAATTTCATATAACCAAAGTAATTTCCTATTGTTTGAAAGCAGTAGGTATGTAGAATGTTGGTAGATTTTAATTTCTTGTCCGTCTGACAAAAATGCTTTCACTTATCAGTAATTATAATTTATTTTCGAATTGAAAAATTCTCTGTGTACAAACATTTGGTGGTAAATATTTTTATTCCACCCAAGATTATATTTCTTCTTGGGGTTCTAGGGATATTTTTTGCACATGAGGAGGATTTGGTCAGTTGGCAACTCGCGGAAGTTCTCGCTGGCGCTAGGTACACGCTACAGGTCTTCGGTCTTGCTGTTCCTAGGGTTGTTCCGATATCGAGCATCTTCCGATATTTGATATCGATAACGATATTCATCGTCGGTATCGATACAGCGATATTGTCACCACAAAACTATCGATATCGGCAATATCGAATGATACATTGCGAAATTTGTATGATTACTTATAATCTTTTTACAATGCGCTTTTTAAAAGCTGCAAATTTTTTTAATAAACTGCCCCAAAATTTGAAACTAAAGCCTTCATCACTGAATGAATTAAAGTCAGTCTGCCTTGAAATCTTTTTAATGGAAAATTGCTTTTACTCTTCGGATGAGTTCTTTCAAACTAAAGAGAAGGAAAAAATTAATACATGAAAAAAATCAAAGAAATATAATAAAATAACCGTAAATCATTACTTACTACCCAAATGTATGTAAGGCGATTAATTTAAATTTTGTACATATAGGTAAATATAATTATATATAGATATTTGTTGTACCATGTGGGTATACACTCCATGTATTATTATACGTTTGATACTAATAATGTATGTAGGGAAATTATTTTGAATTAAAAAAAAAAAAAAAAAAAAAAATTTAAATTTTGTACATATAGGTAAATATAATTATATATAGATATTTGTTGTACCATGTGGGTATACACTCCATGTATTATTAGGTATACGTTTGATACTAATAATGTATGTAGGGAAATTATTTTGAATTAAAAAAAAAAAAAAAAAAAAAAAAAGACGTACCTTGTATATATACTCCATGTATATTTATTTGAAATCTGAATTGCTACCAACCTAAGCCTTGGGCAATTTCCCTAAAACTTACACACATCGACAGTTTGGACAGAATGGTATTTTGCCCCAGTTTTTCAGTAAATACAAATATTTTACATGTAGTTATAATATCATAAACTTATCGTGGCTATCGGGATCAAAAACCTTACTTTTATAAAAATATTTAACTTCTAAAAATACAATGTCGAAAGCCTGATATTCACCGTAATCTATCGATATCACGATAATATCGCATTTCTGGTATCGATATAATATTGGAAATATCGAAACAAAAATATCGATATTCATTGATATCGATAATATCGGAACATCCCTATCTGTTCCTTCCTGGTTCCTGTTCTCGGCTTGTCTCTCACTTCATGGGGTTACCCCGAAGCACTCAAGTGACTGTCAGTTCTTCCGTTCAGGATTCTTTTGAAGAGGCAGAAACCTCAAGGTAAATAATAAGAATAGTTGATAATAAACCTAGTTCATGATGTTATACGTTACCACTCTGGTTCCGTCTGGGGTAGGTATAGGTACGTTCATTTTTTTTCATGGCAGTTAAGTCAAGTGAGGAACACGTTGCCTGGTAAAGTTCGTCCAACTAAAGTAACACATATCCGATGCAAAGTTCCTCAACCTTCCCAACATACGTAGGTATATTAACTTCTAGATGATCTTGCAATGGGAATTCATCAATGAAAAATTCATTTTTAACGATATTTGACCAACTCCAGAACCATTCAGGTTATGAATGGAATTGAGTGGAAGGTAGGCACGTTAGTATCTGAAGTATCTACCTAATTTCTACCCTCATAATGAGTATTCGGGTACCTATCTACTTCAAACAAATTACATTGACATTTTTGAATAGTTGAAGTAGAGAGAGTGATTTTAGCAAAGGCTACTTCTATTTTTCAGAGGGGCAAAGGTCATCTGACAGCAGTCCGCCTGTAGCTCCGTCAAATTAGAGCTAAACAGACCCTGTGGATCTGGCACCTTTTCCTGCCACGAATACTGAAAAACTTGTGTGACGTGGATATCCTAGCTCTATCGTTCATAAGTAATAGAGGTAAGTGCGTATGCTTTACATAGGTATTCCCAAAATTAACTTGTTAAATGAAGTCAGTCTGATTCGGCCTGCACCTTTTTGTCCGTCCGCATTCTCCAGCCTTTTTTGTACAATTTACCTATAGTTGAAAGACATTAAGCGAAAAGAAACCAATCTACAAATTATTGAATTTCGAATTAGATACATTTGTGGGTGGTGGTAGGTCATTTCTATATTCAGCTATTATGATTCGGTCGACAGATAGGTGTACTTTTAAAGGGTGGAAATTCGTAAGCAAAAAAAAATCATTTATACTGTAGTAACTGGTAGCGTTCTAGTAAAAGGATGAATAGTTGAATTCCTGCTGCTTCTCCTCTCTTCTCGATTTCCTATTCTAAGAAATGGGGCCCCACACACGGGTCGTTCTGGTCGTCTTCTCGCGCCTTGTTCCGCCAACCCTCGTTTTGTAAAGGCGCGTTCACACATGGCGACTTTACTCGCTGCGACTAGAGTAGCGGCTACTAATCGCTATGTGTAAACAGTAAGTAGCGGCGACTAGCACTCGCCGGCGAGTAAAAATTCACTCGCGAGGAAAGTTGGACATGTTTAACTTTTGGGGCGAGTAGTCGCCGGTAGCAGACCTTGAAGTGTCACGTGGTACACTCGCCGCGAGTGGTAGCAACCCTGTCGCCCTGTGTGAATAGTGTTATCGCCGACTAGAAGCCGGTAGCTTGCGATCTGACGACTCGTGGTTGTGTTTTGCTCCTTTTAATAACGTTTTGTCAGTTTATACCGTCAGTTTATATCGTGTATCCTCCTTCTTTATTAATGGTGATACCATTTTTAACAACTCCTCAAACTTTGGAACTGTTAATCTCATAATGTTGTAATAAGATTGGGGATCTTCACTTGCCAATTCTTTCAATAGTGTCGCAGAAGCACCTAGCCTATCCCTTCGCCCTATCCACTCCCGGACCCACTGACGTTTTCTTTTATTTCTTAATTTATTCACTAATTCATCACAAAGTTCCTTAACACAGATACTTAATACACGTCTCAAAGTCTCTCGCCTTCCTACAGACATTTTCCACAGCAAACCCTACTCACAACGAATCATCGAACTGTACTAACTACTACAAATCGCGATGTGTGAACAGAGATCGAAAATTTGCCGGCGAGTAAATAGCGGCGACTAAAGTAGCGGCGACTAAGTAGCGGCTAGTTAGTCGCCGTGTGTGAACGCGCCTTAAGGCAGTGTCCTACGTGGCACCGCCGCGAGCGTCAAGCCGTGCGTTAAAAATGAGCGTTGGCGCGCTGCCGCGTCTTGCCGCGCGGGAGAAAAAAATGGTGTCCTATGTGGAAACGCAAAAACGCTTTGTAGTTTAGCTAGTTAACCGGTTCTGTTCTCATCACCAGTGTTTTCAACTTCATTTTTTCAATTTGATTTTGCATTCATGCCATCGATCAACAACTTTGAGCTGCTGACCAGCTCAACGGCTCTTTCGTATTATTTAGATGTAA
The DNA here is from genome assembly GCA_030762985.1 of Adelphocoris suturalis. Taxonomy (NCBI): domain Eukaryota; kingdom Metazoa; phylum Arthropoda; class Insecta; order Hemiptera; family Miridae; genus Adelphocoris; species Adelphocoris suturalis. The sequence goes on along the minus strand of CM061045.1, from coordinate 99,319,777 downwards.
ATAATTTAAAAAAAAGGAGACCGGCCGAGGAAATCTTGAAAGCCGGAGCGAGTTTGGTGAATTTCATCACTTACACTCCAATAATCTTAGAAGAGTTTTTGAAGATTTTGTGTGATAATCTTCCATAATGAGATTTTATCATACATATAAAAAAGACCTTTCAATTATCACTAATTTCAGTGATTAATTTAGATCAGTGATAATTTAAAGGTACTTTTGTATGCTAAAACCTACTTTTACTCCAAATTGAGGGAAAGTGAATAACACTCTAAATCATATATGCAAGAATGACAGTAAAAACTTTCAATTACATCGTGAACAAAATTAAGCAAGAATTTATAATCATTACAATGATTAAAAAAAAAAGAAAAAGAAAACAACAAATATTTGGTAGAATCCAAAAGTTTATTTGTATGGCAGGATAATAGGAAATACAACAAAGATTTCCAAAAATTGCTCAAATTTTAAAGCAATCAAACATGAATATACTCTGAAAAATTAATAGAATTTACTCACTTGAGCGTGACTCAAACCTTCGTATTTTGTTTTTACAATTGTCTTGAAACACTAGACAATGTAATTTTCTTCGAAACTGGGCATTTCCCGATAAAGTTGTATAATAAATGTAATAAATGTAGAACTGGCCGTTTCTATATCAGCTAACTCAATTATCACAGAAGAAATGCGAAAAAAGTACGGAAACAAGTTCAAAATGTCGGAAGAGGTTAAAAAGACATAAAATATAAACGCGTTTGACGCATGGCGAATGCGATAAAAATCAAACTTGTTTGAAAATCAAACCGAAGCATTCAACGCCATTGCGTCGCCGCACGGGCAGGGTCACGTGACAACTTTTGCAAATTTCATTGGTCCGCCATTTGAACGTGTAAACGCCTGAACGCATTGACGCGTGCGGCAAATCCACGTAGGATACTGCGTAAGGCATGCGACGCGGAAGGCATGACTAGGATCGAGCGTCTCATAGAAGTACATTTTCCATTTCTCCGATCTTATTTCTTCTTGTTTTGGACGTAATTGATTCATATTCTGTACATAGTTGGATACTTGAAAGCTTGAAACATGTTGGGGGATAGGTGAAAGAAGGTCCTAGGGTGACAAAGGGATAACTTATAACGAATTTTTGGAAAAAAAGAAGCTATTGCAGTGGCTCCAAAAACTTTATTATGAAAATTTTCCAAGCTTTTCCACTTTGAAATCCGTTTTGAGGCATTCTGAAACAAATCCTGGACCTTTCCTGTTATCCGACTGCCAGCACCTCCAGCGCAGCCTCCATATAGTATACGACCACCAACGTAATCAGAATGATGTGTATAGTTTGTGGTCTGGATGCTCGCAACCTCGCATCTCAAAAATACAGAACGTCAGATAGTCAATCCCTTAATAAAATTTCAGATTAGTTGTACATTTAGATCAGAATGATGTGTATAGTTCGGTGATGTACTATCTGGAGGCAGCACTGGAGGTACTGACGGTCGGATGACAGGAAATGTCCCAAATTCTAGATTTTAACACTTTTTCATTTGTGTGTAGGATTGAGTTAAAAATTCCGTCCGTGAGCCAAAAAACCAAGCTTTCCGAATTATAATAATAATAATGATGAAAAGCTTTGATTCTATGTTTCCATATGGACAATATATACATGAATGAACGACTTGAATCAAAATTAATATAAACTATTAGCGTCCGCTGTGTGAAAAAATATACACAATAATGAACTAAGTTGTATGAACATGAGGTATAAACGAATAATGAAAATAATGGAGAAGCATGATTCAGTAATAGGTAATGTAAAAGAAACTGCGGGGGTGTTGGTGGGGGGGATTGCACTTGAATATATATAAGCCTGCCACGCATTAAGTAAGTCGGTGTGCGTTCTACCATTGCGTTTTTAGTTTGGTGTGCGTTCTTTGTTTGGATTGTGGATTGGTGTGTGTTTTAAACCCACGAATTCAATGTAAATCAACAGGGCTACGAAGAGGTCAGGGCTGTCTGCACAATAAATTTTCCAGCAGTTGTGATCGAGGTGTGACTGAAATGGTACTGAGAAACCCCTCTCATTTTCTTAATTATTTTAACCTGGCGTCTAACCAAGACCTCTCTATGCTTTGGGTATGAGCCCCATTTGCTGGATCCACGTATGCTTCCTCGTGGTTTACAGTCTTGCGCACATCTGAATCAGACTTTGCGGTGCCAATCATTTTCCCTTTTGTTGCCGAAACGCCAGTACAATCGGAAAAGGAGATAGATTTCAGATGAAAAGACTGCATTGTCAACTGACAATCAAATGTGTGTGTGTGTGTGAGCGTGTGTGTCATTCCAGACGATAACTCTCCTTAGGATTGAGATAAAAATTCCGTTCCGTTCTTGCGCCAAAAAATCAAGCTTTTCATACGAAAGGATGAGTTCGTTGGCCATCACTTTTTGAGCACATTAAATCGGTCAAATTTAATAAAAATGTGCTCAAAAAATCACAAAAAATGACTAAAAACCGATAAAAGTCGTTAAATTTATATTTTTAAGCAGAATATTGCTCAAATAAAGTTTATTAACTATAAAAGTAATAGAACATCCAAAAATTCAAGTACAAAAGTATGCTGAAAAATGTATTAAAATTGCATTAAAATTTGCTTTAAAAAATCGATGAAAACTGCTTAAAAGCTAAATACCAAAACTTCTTTTTGAACAGCAAATTATTATTTAGAATACTTTTTTGCCATAAAATCAATTGTAAACCAATTTGACATTATACAGTACGATAATATATGAAAATTCGCTCAGACGATCATGCTGCATGACTGGAACTTTTTTCCTCTCTTTTCCCTAGGACTCTCTTTGCTCTAGGAATATCATCATTTCGATGTCATCACATCAGCATCATCGGAGTATCACTATACACACCATTTTTATTTCACTCCTATCTTTTTTGGGTACTTTTGTCTTTCCTTTCGCGCTGATTCTCTTATAAAATTAGATCCTCATTGGTTTTTTGGTGCCACTGTCTCTAAAATCTTTGCTCTATGTGAATCTATTGGGTTTCGCTCTCCATTTCAGAGTAGAGTAGGTATTATCCCCAAAAATATTGTAGACATGATCAGTGAGAACGCTTCAGAATATGAGTAGCGAAATTGGATCAATATAGACTTCAATAGATATTAATGAATGGCGATGGTAATTATTGTATGATGAGTTGGTCATATTCGCTGTGGCATCATCAGGTCGGATCCTGTCCCAGCTTGAGGAAGGTGGGCGAGGGGTATGACGATTTTTACGTTTCCAGTTTCTCTAGCTAAGATGTCGACTAATCAAACTTTGGTTTTTGTTGATGTTTTTCTTGATTCTTGCTACGAAAGTTATTCATATACCTATTTCTACTTCTTTTACCTATTTTATACTTATACTTCTTATACTATATACTTATTCCATACCGACAGAGGCAAGTGGTGGAATATTTAAGGTTGGGATAGGTTGAAATTGATTTCATGTGGGAGGATTTTAATATGAGGAAATTTATTGTTGTGATATTGCTAATGCAGGGGTTAATTGTTTTGGTATGACCCATACATCCAACAAGTACAGTCCATCTGCCAGTTCCTTGAATGTTTCAAACTGCTGAAGCATTATTCAATTTGGTAGAAATATTGAAACAAGTGTCATTGAGAGTGTGGGTTCCTCTGGGTGTACTGCTCTGGACATATTGGGAGTTTGGTGTTATAGTTGTGTGAGGGCAATGCAGCAAAATGTGGGTCAAGTCCTGAATTTCCTCTCTTCTGCACTTTTCACAGATTGGTGAATCAATTTTTTTCAGTGTGTAAAGGAAGAATCTGGATCTTCCAATACCAATAAAAAGCCTGTTTATGGTAGAGATAGTACAGTTTGCTCCTTAATTATACTTCTTGTCCATGAACCCGGTCCCTCATTCTGAACATATTGCCTACTCCCAGTTATATATTTGTTTAATCTAACGTTCTGTAGCAGTTTTCACGGCAGACTTTAGTTTCAGTGGTAATGTCAGAGCGGTGGATTCTGGTTGCAAGGTGGTCTGTAATATCATTCAGGGATATCTTGTTATGGACAATGACCCATTGTAAGGTACTTTGCATACCTTTATTGTAATTTTTTTTAAGCAACCAGAGGATTCTTATTGGATGGATGGGTGGTGCATCTAAGATGTTTTGGTTTTGAGAGCTTGAACGGTAGATTTTGAATATTTAATAATCACTATTTCTTGGTTTTTCGAGTAACCATATATGGCACGTTCAAGGGCCATTCCTGTAGCATATATTTTGCATTTTAGCTGGAAGAAAGGTTGTTAAAATCTAGTAGCAGTAAAAAAATTGTTATTCCTGCAGATTTCTGGCATGGGAAGGCATGCAGTAGCAGTTTGGGAAGGTAGATGAGCTGGTTGGTTACGAGTCTGGCCTAATGAATTACGCAAATGTGGTTTTCATAGGACAATACGTTTGTCGCAGAGGAACTGCTGCTTTTCACTTGAAACGTTACTTCATTAAAATTTTCAGTCTTTTCACTTAAGACATTGCTATTCTAATGGATTTAAATGTTCTTTAAAGAGTTTTTGAACCTTCAATGTTTCTTAAGTTTATCCAGAATGCCCTTAATGACATTTGATGAATGATTCCAAGCCACATGCTTTTACGAATGGTGCTGTAGTTCTCTGGTGTTGGGTACTTCAGAGTGTGAATAACAGTTTTCCTTTCTTTTAAACATTGCGAGGAAGTCTTTCTTTTGGAGGGTATACTTACTACTAACTTGGGAAAAACATTTCAAACATGAACTTTCAGTTGATGTAAGACGGAATTCTCTGGGACTCTATTTTTGCGACTTATGTGAAAATGATCCCATCATAGCCCAACTAGGGGCCTGCTAGGGACTGGAAAGTCCTTCTAGTCAGTATAACTGTGGTGAAAACCACCCCCTCTTGTCAACAGCCCTTTTCAGGGCTACCAAAAAGAGGTAGACACGACACACAAAAATTTATAAGACGTCGAGTTATAACTCCGTCAAACAAAATATTTCACCAGAGAGAAAATACGAAATTCTCTCTCAAAAGTGAAATATTAACAAATAACAGACAAGGCGACCTCCCTAAACACTTACTGGGCGAGAGAGACGCGACAAGTATCTCGAACCAAGTCGCCTTGAATGAGAAAACTCAAACAGACAATCAAACGTCCTCTAAAACTAACAAGGACAGTCCTAGCAAGCCTACTCGCCAATCAGAAACAATGATTACACGAGAGACAATAGGCGAACCAACCAGGAGGCGGCAAGCAACCACCTCTGGTCCAGCAGCCACCCCGGGGACCCCGTCTGAACAACGGACGCAGGGAAGCCACCCGAGGACCCCGTCTAAACGACGGACGCAGGGAAGACACCTCAAGGTCATTGTCTCCGCAACGGACGCGCGTAAGCCACCTCCGGGGACCCCGTCGCAGCGACGGACGCGGGGAAGCCACCCCGGAGGACCAACTCAGCTATCATACTCGCAGATTCTGAGAAAACAATGTGCGAGCCAATGAGATTACACAGTTGAATTAATGAAATTAAGCGGACCAATCAGGAGGCGGCCACCTCCCTATAATTACCCCGCTCGGAGCCCTCCGAAATTCATTCCACTCTCCGCTCTCGACGACTACACTCTACAGTACGAAGATTCTACACGCTCTACGCTGACGACCCTTCTGCTCACGAGTTCATCTCAGAACGGCTTCCTACTGCTTTCTACAAGGCATACCTTCTCTCCACACAGATCTCGCATTGGCATCTACGAGTCCAGTGATTATTTATCCTGCTCATTGCCCAACGTAGTTCTTCTGTCAGGACGCCACCCGGTACATCTATTGATATTCTCATTAGATCGTACGCCCGCTGGGACGTTCCGAGACGTGTCGCCCGGGTTTCGTAGCACTAAGCTCGTCACCGACCGCTGGGGCACGCCGATAAATTACTCAGCTCATCCGCTCTAATTTATCGTCCAAGGAAGTCTTTTTTCAAGACTACAAGGTAGGACCCTGACATCCGAGCAAAGGAAAGAAGCTCTGTCAAGCGAGTCCACCTTCCAAACCCTCTATCCTATACGTAGAGGTATCGAAAACGAGTTAACAAACTCGGATATTTCGATGGAGCGCCGCCCGTCCTACTTCCTCATGCAAGAGGAGGCGGAACACGGCGCGGCCGGGCCCCTTAGCCCACGCAGCGCTCCCTACCCGCTGCTCGACTCGTCCGCTGTTCCTAGCGACGGCCAAAGGCTCGATCCTCGCGAAGAGATCGCCTTCTCACCTAACGTATTCATGAAGGAAACGTTAGATCAAGCCTCACACACACAAAAGTTCGAGGATACCTTTCAGACCCGCTCTGAAGTCAATCATCATGATTCGACAAAGATTTCCGAATATTCACGATATTCTACACAAGGCTACCCGGCCGATCCGAGTGTCAAATACACTCCAAACGTGCTAAAAACAAAGGACACTTTTCAGTACCTCAACCAAGCCCAGCATATTCCTCCTACAGATATAAATCTTAGGCCGGAATATTACACAACGGCTCAGCACCAAACTGATCGAACCCAGCACCCACTATGCGAGCCCAGTGCTCCACGCGGCTGCGACACGAACTACCCCTCAGTTCCTCCCGCCAAGCAAGCTGACCTTGGCGATTTCGCTCACATTCCTTACAGGAATACCTCAGGGACTAACCCGCATAACCGGAATATAAATGTCCCACTTGGTCTACCTACACCAAGTAAAACATATATAAATCCACTACAATAACATTAGTACTTAAGAGGAACTTGGTATTTTATAGTAACGATATAAGTCCTACCTATTTGCGGAGTTATGTGACCTGGTGCAAAGCTAAGGCGATCTTATTAAAAGATTAAAAAATAGGAAATACCAGTCAAAATTTAAGTAATGTAATAAAATGAATATTACCAGTTGAGGTGGTCCTCGCCTTTATGAGACTAAACAAACAGATGTATCAGATTGGGCATGGTGAGATGATGGTGTAGTTCTTCCTTGTTTATTTGTAAGTGTGAGAATCTGTGCGTTCGTGTCTTCTAACTTTGCCTTTATGTCATTGATTTAAAAAAAAAAATCTCAAATGAAGTTCTTTAATTTAATTAAAAACAGGTTACTATATTTTTAACACATGTAAAACATTTTGGATTTGATGGTGTTCATGAAATTGAAAACAATCACCAATGTTCCTCCAACATAGGAACGGCCGCCCCATCCTCCAATTCCAGTGGCCGCACTTTCCTCCGGGCACCTCGTATCTGAAGGGAAACCGCTCGAATTATGGCGAATTGTATTTTTACTTTTACCCATCCCACAAGGTTTGAGAATGGCTTATTCCACTTATTGGCGAGTACGTGGGCAACACGCTGTACAAAGACAGTGAACTCTTTCTCCATGGCCCCATCGCACGAGCAAACCAAGGGGGTGAAAGATCCCCGGCAGTTCTCAGTCGCTCGATCATAGTTACAGTGCTTGACGTTGGCTGCTCTTCGAGACGATGTTTGCCAGTCCTGGGAGAGGTAAGAGGCAGCGTCGGCATTCACTATGCGGTTATCGAAAAATGCTGGCCTCTCACTCTCCCAGGCCCCGTTGACCATGATGTCTCCTACCAGAGCGGGCTGACCACTGGTAGCCTCCCGCATTACTGGTTCTGTTACTGTACCGCCCCAGGCAAGGTTGGATAATCCGGCTACCGTATCCCTTAGATCGTCGTGTCCTCTCTTCACTATTCCTCCATTTTTGCAGTTGAGTGCATGAGTGACGTCAAACTCTGCCCCACAGCCGTCACAATGCGCTGAGGGGTATGGGCGTACCGTTGGGCGATTGCGTCTCTAAACTGTGTGGCTGATAAGTCGAACCCGTCTGCAGCAGTGGGCACAACCGAGAGCCATTGAGAGGATCCAATAACGCGCCTGATGACTCTCTGCTGATTTGGCTGAGCTGTCGAATGAGGTCCTTATGTCATTGATTGTATCTTGATCATTAGTACTCGTAGATGTCGAACTACAGCTTTCTTCGTCCTGATGTGCCTGGTACCACTCCATCAAAGCTGCTCGTGCTTGTTGTGACTGCATTAATTTTGAGTGTTGTGTCATGTCCAACTTGTGCATTGAATATATATTTGAATATTTTGGTTGTAATGAGGTGTGCTGCCACAATATCATGTGAGTAGAACGTGAAGTGTTTCCCCCATTGGATAAGGTTGACGGTTCCGGTTTTATCCCTAATTTTGGGATTTTGTGCATACAGCGTGACACTGTACACACATTGGTGAGGCCAGCACAAATTATTAAAATGGTGGCAGTGATGACGTTTGTAAGATCGATGATGCTAGTATGAATGTATGGTACCTGGTAGATATCGTTTTGGGATGGAGTGATTCTCGTAGATGTGGTTATTTGCATTTTCAGCTCTTATTGTTGGAGCTGTATTTTATTTCAACGTATTTAAACAGGCAGCTCTGATTAGGTTCTATTTGACTGTAAGTTTCATCCGAAAAGGAAACACCTCTTATTGCTAGACTTCTTGTTGTAGGACTTCATTGGTTTAAATCTTCTCTGAAGATGTTGGTGTGCACCTTCCTTGAGCGGAGGTATGGGGATTTTCCAATCATAGGACTCGCGAACAAAAAGTATGTGTAGATACCTAGTTAATCACCAATGTGACAAATACATGGGTCGCCGCGTGTTTCAGTAGATGGTTTATCCAGTGAGCCGCTTATTTCCTTGAAAATCTGTTGGAACCGATCGGAAAGGATACCATGATGTTTCGCCAATTACATCGTTAGCGAGCGCCGTTTTAACTGGTGTGTTTGTATTCATTTGGGATATTATAAACACCATGTGAAAGTTGAACTTTCATCGTTAAGGGTAAGTGTTTGTACTTTAGGATGACTCGTTGTGTATACAACTGTGGTTCATTAGGCACAAGGCCTCATAAACGAGGCTTAATTTGCCCATTTTAAAGTTTTTCTCTAATAATTCCACAACTGTACATTACAGAAATTCGTCGCAAAGTTGTAGAGCATAAAAAAAGATTCGATCCCCAAACTCTGAATTATCTCCTAAAATAAACGAATTGCAAACAATTGAAAATCGGGCTAATTTTGGGGCAGTCCTCTCCTCCCCCTTCTTGACTTTTGCCCTTCAAAATTGCATAGCGGCGTTAATATTGGTCTGATTTAAGTCTGCCAAAACTCATTCCACTCAAGATTAAATACTTCTCAAAGTTCATATCGAGCACATTCTAGCTGAGACCTTTCCCCATTGTCGTACTCCGAATTCCTGAATTTTATATCATTTTACACATCAAGTTCGCAAAAACATCTTTTTGCATTGTACCTACTTTGGGGAACGTTATGAGCTAAAAAATGTTCAATATGAATTTGGAAACTATTTAACCCTGAATCGAGTGAGGTTTGGCAGACCTGAATCAGACCAATATTAAGGCCGCTGGGTGATTTTGAAAGGCCAAAGTCTAGTCGGGGGGAGGGGGGGGGGGGGGGGGACCCCTCCTAAAAATAGCCCTATATTCGATTATCCTTAATCCCCTTATTTCGGAAGATAAATAATAGTTTTTGGGTCTAATCGCTTTGGTTTTTTCACTTTCGAAATGAAAAATTTTTTTTTGCTCCAAAATCAAAATTTCCACTCGCATTTTGCGTTTCAGAGCCTCCTGAACAAATTTGGTTCCTGTCTGTCTGTCTGTCTGTCTGTCTGTCTGTGTGTCTGTCCGTCCACATTTCCTTGTAACAGTCATAACTTCCACAATTTTGATCCGATTTTAACCAAATTTTCAGGGATCGTGCGGGTTAAGCTCTACATAGTCCCCTATCAACTCCATCATGATCGAATCAACGGTGCCTTCTGAACAGGCGCTAACATGAATTCCTTGTGATGGTCATAACTCGGTCAATGTTGAACGGATTTCGGTCAGATTTTCAGGGATGATGTGGGTAAGGTCCCTTGAGGTCCCATAAGACAATAATCATAATTGCATTAGCGGTACGCTCTGCGCATGCGTGAACGAAATATTCTGGTTACGGTCCTTGCAACACCCGTAATTTCCACAATTTTGATGGGATTTTCTTCAAATTTTTAGGGATCGTGCGGGTATAGCTCTACATGGTCCCCTATCAGTTCCGTCATGATCGAATCAACGGTAGCCTCTGCGCAGGCGCAAACAAAATTTTCTTGTTTCGGTCATAACTCAGGCAATTGTGAACGGATTTCGGTCAGATTTTCAGGGATGATGCGGGCAAGGTTTCTTGAGGTCCCGTATCACATTCTTCGCGATCATCAGCAGCGGTACGCGAAAGTTTTGATCCGATTTAGACGAAATTTTCAGGGAACATGCGGACTACATCCTGGATGGTCCCATATTAAAATCAAAATTTTCCTTATTAATTTCATTTATTATATGTACCATTCAGCTTCCAATTTCCCACCTTATTAATTCCCTGATGCCAGAACCGGTCGTTTCTAGTTTTTTGGAATTTAATGGTGACGTACTGTGAAGTTCACGAGGAAGCTCATGTGCCATTATCTTGGCAGTGTATTTTTTCTTGAAGTCGACACCATGTCCATGTCGACTTTCGCAAGGTTGTTTGAATTCTTGTGTGTTTTAATAAATCAACTAGAAATATTACAATTTCACTATGCTCCTTTTTGATTTCGAAAAGCAATTAGTAGCGGGGTCCACTGGGGATCGCAACTAATTTGGTGTCTAATGGTTCTCAAATATGTGTAGAATGGGCAATGACTAATTGATACACAGAGATTCAGATCATTAAATATCTCGAGATTTGTAAATCAAAATTGAAATATATATATATATATATATATATATATATATATATATATATATATATATATATATATATATATTAGTTAAAAACTTATATCTAATAGACAACAAGAAATGTGTAAATTTATTACAAATAATTGCACTCATCTCTAAATCCACCTACCATGTTTTGAAATATAATAACTTATACTCGGCATTATACAGGGTGAATCCCTCGCACATGCAAAAAAAAAATTTGGGTAAAACTACATCAAAAATGGAGTAAAATGCCGCCAACTACATATTTTTATCTCAATCCGTTCTCGAGATATGATTTTTTAAAGGTTTTTTCAGGAAAACCGTGTTTTTTTCCTTTTAAACTCAAATTTCTCCACTTCATTCAATTTTAAATTTTGACCACATTTTCGGAATCAGCATTAAATTTAATATAAGAATAGTGTACTTGGGTTCTTAAAAAGTACCATCCAAAGGCCCTCACATCAGCTCAAACATTGACGATTTTGAAAAAAGAATATTTCTGAAAATCTTTAAAACTTTACTACTCTTCCAAAACGAATCCTGGAAACTGGCAAATCTCATGAAAACTGCTTCGTCTAATACTCTTTCCAACGGTACAATCAAGTTTACTTTTATTTTGTTTTAAATTATGTTTTAATGTTAAAAAATGAGGGTTTTTGAATGAAATTGTTGGTTTTCTCGAAAGATGACCCTCCATGAACCTAGGAGTATGGGGTCGGTTTCTATGTATTTTTTCACGCTGTATCGAATGGTAACATTTGTAGATCTCTCCAACTCCGTTATAACCGAGTTTTACACTTAAAATCGCAAATGTTTAGTTTGTTTGTTACGGTTAAATGTATGTGTGTTATGGGGTAAAACTAGTAAATTAAAGAGTAAAACTCGATTATAACGTAGTTGAGAGATCTGCAAGAGTTTCCATTCGATCCAGTGAAAAAAAATACATAGAAACCGACCCCATACTCGTTGGTTCATGGAGGGTCATCTTTCGAGAAAACCAACAATTTCATTGAAAAACCCACATTTTTTAACATTAAAACATTATTTTCTCCCCTAAATAACAAAATAAAAGTAAAATTGATAATACCATTGGAAAGCATATTAGATGAAGCAGTTTTCATGAGATTTGCCAGTTTCCAGGATTCTTTTTAAAAGAGTAGTAAAGTTTTAAAGATTTTCAGAAATATTATTTTTTCAAAATCGTCAATGTTTGAGCTGATGTGAGGGTCTTCGGATGGTACTTTTTAAGAATTCAAGTACACTATTCTTATAGTAAAAGTAATGCTGATTCCGAAAATGTGGTCAAAAGTTAAATTTGAATGAAGTAAAGTGGAGAAATTTGAGTTTAAAAGAAAAAAAACATGGTTTTCCTGAAAAAACATTTAAAAAATCATATCTCGAGAACGGATTGAGATGAAAATATGCAGTTGGCGGAATTTTACTCCATTTTTGATGTAGTTTTACCCAAAAATTTTTTTGCATCTGCGAGGGAATCACCCTGTATAATGAATCGAATCGTGTATACCTCTGAAATGTGAAATACAACAGCTCTGAAATAGTTCTGTTCAATCGGAAAAGGTAGAAAAACCTTGAAAGCATTACAAAAGATAGCAGAGTTCTTGATAGATTCATTTTTTAACACTATTTGGTTACAAAATTGACTATATTTAAAAAATATTTAGTCCTAGAATTTCGGGAATAGTTTCAGTCGATTCGGAATGTCAGAAAACATTGGAAAAACAATGTTTTATATCGTTTTTGTAGCTCATGGATTTTTGTCCAGGAAATGAGGGTTTCTGAACCACTGTGAGACGCTTGGTTGGAAAATTAATTAGGCACAAGTTAAAACTTCATTTCTGAAATTTGAATTGGACCCTTTTTTGGACTGCTTGGTAAAAACGCTGCAAATTATTTCACAAAGGTTTATTATTTTTTCAATTGAGTTTGATCGTAGTTTTAGTTGGCTTGCGTACGTCATAAGGCCCGTCCAGACTCCTCGGCGTGTCCTATTTCGAGTTGCTACAACCTATACTTCTATAATTATATACGCATGTTTATATTTCTCGATTTGAGCTCCTATCTATTCAAATAGTTATTGCCTTAATAATATCATTATCTAAGTACGTACGAAAAGTCGAGAGGATATGTTATTAAATATGCTTTGGAAAAGCATTGGTATTAACACACAAATATGACCTAGAAAAAAACATATATTCATGCCTCGAAGGAACGCCGTACCCACCTCATGGTGCCGCGGTGTATTATATGGGTATAATAACACGTAAAAGTAATAAATACATATCCATTCTCCTACACCCCTCTGCTACGCTCCTGGTCACCCCAGACACCACGAGGTGCCGTGGCGCCTCCTCTCACACCACCCCCCCGGTCACCCCCCCCCCCCCTCACTACCCACCGTGACCCCCTGCCAAGCGTGCGTCTAACACTCAAAGCCTTGAAAAAGACACTTTTTCGCCCGTTTTTGGCCCATAGCATCTATGCGAGTAAAGCGATCGGGATGGTTAAACGTTAGGTCCAACTAGACCCCAAATGGAGTCTGTGTGCGAAAGAACGGGTTTTTTTAAGTCAATTCCTAGGCCTTTCATTCATGGCCCGGACGGCGAACGGTGGATGGCGGACGGACATTTCAAATTTGGATTCTACGCACCTTGAAACGTAAAGTGACAAAGTTTGAGGGGGGGTTATAAAATTTTTTTGCTACACGATCACATAGGCTTATTATTGGAAATAATAAACCAAAATGACACATGGTGATACGCAATAACCATAAATTGCCCATAACGGAGCACGGGTTCACAGCTAGTTGGACAAATAATATTGCCTTGTTAACTCCCATTTTAAAACCGCCATCTCATTTTAATTACAGCATTTAATTTTTTCTTCAACGTACCTCCCACCTCTTGCCCAATAATTTACTTAACAAAGAGTTTTAACAGTATTCAGCTTCGGTATTCAATATAATTTTTTCTACCCCAATACCATGTTTAGTTGATGATGGATGAACATGGATGGACGAGGTTTAGATGATTCTGATACAGTTGTGTGTTCAAGTTGGAACTTGGAGATCGTTTTGTAAAAAAGAACATCAAAATCGAATTCTCTCTATGATAATGGGTGGGAATGAATAAAATTTCTCATTAACAAATCAGCATCATCTAACACATGGGAGTGATCCACCTGCATGTTCTTTGATTGTGAAGGGATGTCTTTCTTGATCCTCAAATCTAGTGAAATGCCCATAATTCTCTAAAAAATTATCTGAATAATGTAGGTATCTCTGTATGGATACAGATATTACTATTACGGGAACCACTGATCACTATTATCTATCATAAAAACCATTCCGACATCAACAATATCTTCTAGACATCAAACAACATTGTTCTGGGTGAACCCCCTCAACCTACCCAGAAGAGATGCGCTAACTCCTGCCCATAGACAAGGTTTGACCAGTGAACTACTAGAACGCTGTCTCAGCGTTGAGCGTTTGGTCGAGTGAGTTGAGAGGCTCACCACCACCGTGTGAAGCCGGTTTCACATGTAGAGGTTTGAGCGTACAACCGGAACGACGGAAGGCCGAAAAATCCAGTGGAGGGGGCGGCGGACTGCAGCACGTTGTTCACATGAAACGGCACCTTGGTGAACGGAAACACAACTTTTCTACTGAAACCCTCTCTGATCTGAAACCTCTACTTGAGGTTATCAACATTCCTGTCCAATGAGCTTGCGCAACGCTCGACGGCAAGCGGCGACGGTATACAAATTTCTACCGCCGACCTCCTACCGCCCATACCGTCAACATGGCAGCCACCATCCTCAACTGTTGTCCCAACAGCCAATCACATTGCGTTCAGTCTTTCCGTCTTCGGACATACCGCTCCATGTGAAATCGGCTTGAGTCACCGACACAACTACTCCCATTCAAAAGCGCTAGGAATTCTCAACTTCAGTTCGAGTTCGAAGAAATTTTCAGGGAGTGTGGGTTAGCTTCTAGATGGTCTATAAATTTCATTGCAATCGAATGAATAATGACATTTTTGGAAGCTCAAACATGAATTCCTTATGTCAATTCTATACGATCTATTGCTTCGTTTTGGTTTATTATTTCCAATAATAAGCCTATGTAATCGTGTAGCAAAAAATTTTTATAACCCCCCCTCAAACTGTGTCACTCTACGTTTCAAGGTGCGTAGAATCCAAATTTGAAATGTCCGTCTGCCGTCCGGGCCATAAAAGCCTAAGAATTTACTTGAAAAACCCGTTGTTTCGCTCATAGACTCCATTTGGGGTCTAGTTGGTCCTAACCTTTAACCATCCCGATCGTTTTACTCGCATAGATGCTATGGGCCAAAAACGGACGAAAAAGTCTTTTTTGAGGCTTTGAGTGTTAGACGTGTTGGACGCACTCCTGGCACGCTTGGTAGGGGGTCACGGTAGGTGGTGAGTTGGGTGAGCCGGGGTTGGAGTGAGAGGAGGCGCCGCGGCAACTTGTGGTGGCTGGAGTGACCAGGGGCGTAGCAGAGGGGTGTAGGAGAATGGATATTTATTACTTTTACGTGTTATACCCATATGATACACCGCGGCACCATGAGGTGGGTACAGTGTTCCTTCGAGGCATGAATATATGTTTTTTTCTAGGTCATATTTGTGTGTTAATACCAATGCTTTTCCTTCGCATACTTAATAACATATCCTCTCGACTTTTCGTAGTATGTACTTAGATAATGATATTTTATTAAGGCAATAACTATTTGAATAGATAGAGCTGAAATCGAGAAATATAAACATGCGTATATAATTAAGAAATATAGGTTGTGGCAACTCGAAATAGGACACGCAGAGGAGTCTGGATGGGCCTTCTGACGTACGCAAGCCAACTAAAACTATGATCAAACTCAATTGAAAAAAAAAAAAAAAAACCTTTGTGAAATAATTTGCAGCGTTTTTTACGAAAATTCGCTAAAATCATTGTTTGAATTGGAGGTTATTGTTTTGAGAAAGTTTTTTGCCATAAAAATGGTTCATAGTTGACAATTTCTTCGCACTCATTGTTCACATTTCAAAACATTTTGTCAAAAAATTACGAAAATTCACTCATTCAGTCATGCCTGCATCTGCAACTTTTTTCATGTTCTTCTCGACGACAGGCTGATACGTCATCGTTAATATATTAATATATAAAAAATAAATAGAAATACAAAATACTAAGAAACTTATTTCACAGAAATAACACATACCACTGTCCCCAGCTTACTTTGTCTGGGCTGTTACGTGGATCCGCGGCTCCATAGCGTCTTATGAAATATTTTAGCGTCCCTTCCACCACCATGACGTGGTTTGCCTGATCGTGGAAGATGATAAAATGGTTCCATGACATCCAAAAGTGGTAGGTAGAAAGCTTATCACTTCTTATCAAAACCCATCACATCCGTTGGTCTCCGCACTCTGCAACCCCGTCATCTTTCGGCTAGTGATATGGTGCTAATTTGCTTCTAACTTTTCCTTATGTTTTATTTACAGCGTCAGCGCATCAGATGTGATAGGAAGTAAGGCGGTTTATATGACAAGGTCTATCCAATCTCTTGAGGACTTGAACATTAATAGACCGAAAAATGGGTTTGTGTAAGTGCCCAAAGAAAGTTGTTACTACTTTGTTTTGCTACGAACACCGTGTCAACGTTTGTCAGCGGTGTTTGGCCACAAATCACCCACAAGTAAGAATTTATTATTACTACCGATCTAATGCTACTATTTTTTGAGTTGGATTAGTTATAATAAGCAACATTATTATATTGTCAATATTGGCCGGAATGTATGTGAGAAACTTGCTTACGCTTTCGTCCCGCCATTTCTCCCTTGTCAACTTCGGAAACTTCATGCCTATTGCTGCTCATCTCATAATGTATGGATTGTTTTGCTCAAACTATGTAGAAGCTTATATCGAGGAAAAAAATTGGAAATCAACCTAGAGTGTAACTGTAGCAAGCATGCCTAACGCTCACAAATGATTTGAATTTTCAAGCTTTAGTTTCTATTACGCTGTTTCCCTTGTCATCTTCGATGCTATCAATGATTCTGCTCGGCGTTTACTCTGAATTGTTGTTCACTTACAACTATTTCAGAAACTTAGATGGAAATCAGCGTCGCGTGTGAAACCCACGATAATTTCTTTTCTTTAACCAGGAGCACTAATTTTGGTGGTAAACTAAATAACTAAAGAGAACTAAGATAACTAAGAACCTTGTGAGACCTGTTTCGGGGATGTTCTTCTGCTAGAAGTCACGTCAATTAGTTTAGTTAGTTCAGGTTCGTTCGAACAGACGTTCTGAACTCGATTCTCAGAACGGGGTTCCCAACATGAAAACCGTTCAGCACTACGTTTTGAACCCGAGTCTCTCCTAATGCGTTATTCAGATAACCTGGGTGGTAATTTGGGCACTGATAACCTATCTGATAAGTTGGACTGTTTGGTAGGTATTTTGAATATAATTAAAAATAATCTACATAAGAATTATTGTATACCTTCTTGTCTCATCTTTCCTTACCTCTAAGTAAAAGATTGTGAAATTCGGGGTTAGAAACACTAAAAAAAACCAACAGTAGGTACACCTACGTACGTACCTACCAACCTGATCTACTCTGGTGCCTACCACGGTAGGTACCTGCTGAACAAAGGTCACTGGGTAGCCTAGATTTAGAGTTCATGCAACTTTAAAGCTGTCCAGCTTCGTTGACAAATCTTCATACTGGGTCGTACAATCGACGACAACTTACCTGTATACGCTGAAGTGATCCTGTGTAGGATCATTGGTTGTGATGAAGGTAATGGCCTGTGACTATCGCCATTTTCACGCTGTCTAGATGGCTACATTGGCCATCTCGGTGAGTTGTTCACGAAGTACCTAGTCATCGGACAGTGGACACCCTTTGCTGTGCCTGTCAGGGTAAAAATAAGAACCTGTATCATGTAGTGCAGCCGTGTCCTCAGACCCACAATGACCGCATTCTACGTCATGATGCGGTTGCCAAGCACATAGCAGGTGCTCTATCAACCAGCGGTTGGGATGTCCAAAGGGAGAGACTATATCACATGTCGAGTGACCAGGGCAACAAAAGCTGGATATTGTTGCTGTCAAGGCCGATGGGTATGCTATAATCCTGTGTGTCCAAGTTGTCAGTGGCAGAGTGATCATGGATCATACCTGACAGGCTAAGACTAATAAATGTGATAGAAATGACCTGCAGGCCATGGCCTTTTGAGAAAAGTGCCACTGAGTTACTCGAGTTGGGCATTTCAGTGAGAGTGCTCCGTGGTATCACCACCCAATCCCTGAGGGGTTCTTATCTGAACTGGTGGTCATTTTATAGGAGCACTTCCTTTCATCCCTCACAAACGATTTTCTTCTTTCTTTCCTCAAAACTTCTGTGGTGTGAAACTGTGTATTCGACACGGAATGCACTGGGCACACTGAGACATTGCTAAAGCCTATGTAAAAACGAAAAGATAATGTAAAGGGAACAAATCCACTCGAAAACTACCGAAAAACTGATGATAGTAGATTAGTATGGATAATACATAACTTGTTGCGCATCTGGGACTTATCGAGTGTTTTGATGTAATATGCTATATAACACACATCACTCGATATATCGATGCACAGTACTTTATATCAATATACCTACTGTAGCAATCGATTCGATAGGTCTTTACTATAGGTTGGTATCTTTCTGTGGGTGTCTGTGCTACATCGAGTGGTCTTTGGAACTAACATGTTTGCCTCAAGCCTGATTCCAGTCCTAGAGATCGCCTCGACCGGTACATCGCATATAAGTTCATGAACAAGAAGAGATTGTGAAATCATGCTCAAATTTTATATTGTTCTGCATTCAACTCACTAAACCTTGAACTAGTCAGGGAAATGTTTGATGTTTTCATTTGTGAGCTTTTCACGATGTGGTTGTTTGATATATTCGTTTTATTCTTACCAATGAGGTCATAACCAGCAATGCCAAACAGTTTTGAATGTGTTCTGCTTGCCGAAGTGATAGGAATGGCACTCACAAAGGACAACCCCTATGGGTGATATTCTCGAGACTTGCGACACTAGCGCATCCTTACATCGAGGCAAGCGAAATCGAAGTTATTTCACCTTGTTGTCATGGTGACGAGTAAACATATGCGAAAATGCCCCATTTGTAGTCACAGCTGGACAACAGCATAACATAGTCTCACCTAGTTCCGAGTCAATATTTTCATTATTTGTAATATGCAAGGTGATAAATTGTACGCAAATTACATCAAGTTATTATCAGGTGTTGACCTCAAACGCTACGAATGCAAGATTTATGAAATCTGTGTTGGGGAGTTGACATACAAGTGTTCTAGATGATCCAGACATCAGCCGCAAAAATGGTGTGGATTACCTATCTAAAACTAGATAGGTAACTGTTCTTTGAATCAATTGAAACTAAAAATCTTTAGAGTACTGTGAAAGTGGTCTTGTGAAAGGATGTGTTATGAGAGCTCTGTTAGGCGGGAATAGTAAGTTGTATCACATGTGGAACGGTAAGCACCTACCTAGAGGTAAGGTATACCTACATACTTTCCGTATTTATTACTTGTTCATGTAGGTACTTCATTGATAAAAACGAAAGTAGGTACCTAATTACCTTTTTTGTCCATAAAATTTGCGTAACTGCAAAACTCGCGCAATAACTGCACTGCCAATGCCGTCTTTATGAAATCTTACCTTCAGAGGAATGCATTTCAAGGTTTTTTCCTTGCAGCTGGTTTTTAATTCATGTTGCATATTCCCTGATTCGATATTTGACAAACTTGCTAATCAGCGGTTGTATTCGTCGGCAAAGCAACGACCCACCTACTTTGTTTAGGCACTTTAAACCAACAGTAAATCTAGTAGGACGTACGTACCTACCTAAGTAGTTTCGTTTCTTGGTGTAGCAACAACCTGCGTTGTTTATTTTGACAACTATCAAATCTCTCCTTTTATTCATTTAATATAACAAGTAAAGCTTCCTCAGTTAAGCATAGTACTACGAACTTATAATAAAACGCTGATGAAGCTACCTGAGCAATGGCTAGGTACCTACACAGCAGTACAGACACCTGAGGAATTTTCAATAATCTTTTCTTTACTATTTTTCAGGTTAATAGTTATTCTCAAAGCCTAAACGAATGAAGTTCTTTAGTTTTCTGACACTGATTAACTACTATAGTTAGTAGGCTCCTAGTCCAAATAAAAACTCGTTCACGTTAGATTGGTATTGTTGACAGCAATCTACAATCAATTATTGCGCTGGCAGGCATGATTATTATAACATTCAGTCGAATTGAAACTTCGTGTTGCTACAATATTATACTTTTTCAAAACAAAACTGTTGAAAAATGGCCTTATAACCACGAATTATGTTGACGTGAGAAGGCAAACTTCTTGTGAGAAATAGGTTGGTTGAGTAGCGATTCATTGACGTAGGGCGGTATCATGGCCGACTTTGGCTGAAACGCGAACCTACTCCAGGCGTGACGTCACGAGAATATGGGCCATTGTCGAATCAGAACTTCTGTTTAGCTTTATGATTTGCCCTGTTACAAACTGTGCTTATTTAAAGCTCAAACCATTTCAACATAAATACCATTAAAACTTTCGTTTCAAAAAACTAATAGATATAAATTCAATACTATGTAATAATGTTAATGATTATTTGAGAAATTAATGAAAACTACAAAACTCAACTTAGTAATACCTATGAAGAAAAAACGGGGTTTCTCCCTCTTCTAACTGATCAAACCCTGTTTGCCCATAATAATGTTACCTAGCTTTGGAATGCCGTGAAAGAATAATTGCGATACAATCAACAAGGAATTTGATGGTAAAGAATATGACAAGATTTGTAATGTTTCAACGGTTTTCACAGTATTGAACTAAAGTCCGTGGGGTATGTTGTGGTATGATTGACGCAGGTGTGTTGAGTAAAGCCTAGTACGCACTGGGATTCATTGTTCGGACTCTTTGTCGCGGAGCTGCGTCTCGGACTCATTTTCTTGCATCCGGGACGCTCCGCGACATTGAGTCTTGCATCTCGTGTGTTGCGTTTTAGTATTTTTTGAGTCCCATACGGAATGGGATTCTTTGAACAATGTCGCGCAACATTGAGTCAGTGCGTACGTGAATATCGAACAAAGTGGGCCTCTCACCGGTGTGTCTTCGTTGTTATCGCTTTGTAGTTATCGTTGTTATGCTTGTAGCTAAAAACGGGTAAAAATTGTTAATTTTTTTTAGCAGAATTTTAGTCAAAAGAACTTTATTAGGTAACAATAAACTAGAAAAACAAGAAATTTGTGCTGAAAAAAGTAGGAACTTAAATTTCATTAACATTTCGCACCCGTCCTACAATAAGGGCACAACTCAAAAATCGCGATTTTTGAGTTAGTTGTGGTTCTGAGAAGTAGAAACAGGAGTAACCAATTCACGTCCTAGGAAGAAAGACACAACTCAAATGAGTTCAAATAGTCTGTGTTTCGTTTTGAGTTGTTTCCTTTTTGTGTGGACAATTTTAACTTGTGTCTTTCTTTTCTGAACATTTTGGATCCTGACTGGTGAGATTTCAGTGTTTGAGTTGGAACAACTCAAAAATTCTTAAAAAATCAACAAAACCGTTCCCCCCACTCCCTTCCCACTGTCAAAAAAACTATTTATTCACCATGGGGCGTTAGAGTAATAATGTAGGAAACAAGTTTCGCAAAGATAAATTAAGTTCATCGTGTTCCAAAGAACGGGTAGCCAATGGTGTGGAAGAAAACTTTGAATGCGATTTGCCGAAAATGACAATTTTTGAGTTGTACCCTTATTCTAGGATGGGTGCGATTTGTTAAAAATGGATTTAAAAAAAAAAAAAAAAAGCTTTATTTTTTCGAAAAATTCGCTAAAACATTTTTTGAATTTTCGAAAATTATTTAGGTCAAGTTTATTTGCCACAAAATCGGTAGTGAACATTTCTTCCTGGTTAAAATCCTAAATTTTCAAAACAATTTAACAACACCTATATACTAAGATAATTTACGAAAATCCGCTCATACGATTATGCTGCATGACTGGAACTTTTTACTAACTTATTAAGTCGTCTTATAAAATCGGTTTGACATCAAATAGCTGGATTATCCAATTAACGCTGTTTCCAACGGTGGTCATATTTTTGATTTTGTAGTGATCTCAAGTGGAGTTATGGTCGTTTGAAGGTGAAAAACATATCTTTAAAATGAAATTACTCAGAAAAACAAAGCATTAAAATAAATCTCTAACAAGTACTTTCGATCAGAAATGAGCTCTAGAATTGACCCATGAAGCATCATTACACCCTTCTTAGTGGTTGGCGCAGATGGGCTATTTAATGCAGATATAATAAAAGATCATGTAGCATTTTTTTTACTCCGTAGAGCTATGTAAAGTGCTACTGCAATCCCCGAAAGCGCGACCTCGTTCGACGTGGCTCAGGTTCAAACTAGATGTGTACACGATTTGCAGAGCGACAATGTCGCGGGGCAAAGAATCTGAGACATGAATCCGAGCGTCTGCAACAAAGAGTCCGAACAATGAATCCCAGTGCGTACTAGACTTAAAGGGGAAAATCGGTGGGTGGTGAGAGCGTGCATGCAGTTTTGTGTGCGTGTGTGTGTGCGTGCGTGTGTGTGTGACGACTGTATTAATCACATGAATCTGGATATAATCAACCAGCTTGTTAGTTAGATAAGGTTCAGGTGTTGTTGACAAGATTAGAAAATCCAGTAAGTCTTATTGTTTTGAGTTATGAAATATAAAGTTCAAGTTGAATGATATCTTCTTGAGTGACGTTATTACTATATATATTGGCTTTACCTATTAGTCAATGAAGTTTTCAATTTTTGTTTTCTTTTTACAGTGTGTTGTCCAGAGCTACTTGGACTGGCTCAAAGACTCAGATTATGTTGCATCCTGCAAATTATGTTCTCAACCGTTTTCCGCCAAAGAATGTGTGCGACTCGTTTGTCTGCGTAAGTCATTACCTTTGTATGTTTTAAATTACACCAAAAGCTTTATATTTCTGGGCTAGTAGGTAAGTACACCAACACTGAACCACAACACACAATAAGCTATTCACAATGAACCATTGGAAATCCATCAGTATGTCTTTTGCATTGTGTGTTATGAATGCAATTGTTTTAGGTATACCAGAAAAAAGCTTCTTAGCAATGCCCCTGATTGGTGAGGCTTTAAGGCGGTAGTTGTTTAACACGTTTAGTATGAATCCAATTTTTCATTACATCACTTGACAAATTGAGTCCGTACCCTAAGTTACACAAAGGACGGTTCGAGTCATATTGACCACGTTGTCTGGACGAGGTGTTTCATGATTTTTCTTAAGAAAACCAGTTATTTAACATAATTCAAATGATTTTCTCATAGTTCATACCTAAAACTATTAATACCAGTGACAGACCTCCGATAAAAAAATTATTTATGATTCTGCAGAGCCCTCTCCAAACTATGCCTAAAAGTTATTCTCAGTTATGTTCCAATTTTCCCACCTTTAGCTCCTGAAAATAGTTCTGCTCCTGGGAAAATTGGAGCTCACACCAGATGATGCCATTGGATTACTTGATGGTGCAGGATGGAGTTCTCTAGTGAATTATTGCCGAACTGCCTACCGATATAGGAGCATGTTGGTGAAAGAGTTCAACTTTTGAATCCTGATTCCACTGCTTGGTGCCTAGATTATTATATTATTTTAAAGAAATTTATATAACAATTTATTAAAAACGTTTGTAAATATAACATTGTTTAGGTATAAATATAACAACTCGTTTCATAGTGTTTGTTGTGGAACTTGGATTTTTTGTTGATTCGGCTTCTTTTATTTTCTTTATATTCTTTTGCTTTTCTCTTAATCTTGTTCTTTTCTGTTCTTCTGTTAGTTGTAATCTTCTTCACCGCCCAGGAGGGGTAGAGGGGCACCATCTTCCAGTCCTATATGGTCTCGCTCTTCATTCCACTCCCGAAGATTTGCGTGTTCCTTCTTGGGTGTCTCAGTCTCATTGACGTATGGTGGCGATTTGAAACTTGATCTTGACCCAGCCTGAGACCTGGGACCACGGTCTTCCCCATTTCCCTGCCAATTTCATCGCCAGTGTCTTTTGAAATGCAAGGAATTCCCTGTGCAATACCCCCTCGCATGAAGTTATGAGTGGTGTGAATGTAGCTCTGAGGTCTTCCACGGCTCCATCGTATTATCTGTACTTATCTCAGGCCACTGCCGGGAGGCATAGGAAGTAGCGTCGGCGTTCGTAACGCGTATATCAAAGAATGACGCTCTTTCTCTATCCCATACCCCATGTGCCTGTATGTCTGCAACTAGCCCTGGAGTGCCGTTGTCAGCTTCCTGCATCACTGGTTCAACTACCACCCCTCTCCATGCAAGATTTGCTAAGGCAGCGACCGTATCACGAAGCTGATCATGCCCTTGTTTTATCAGGCCCCCCCCGTTTGCAATTTAGAGCATGGTTTACCGAAAACTCTTCGTTGCACCCATCGCATGTCATTGGAAGGCCAATGGGGTCGTGTCCGTACCGTAGGCTTATGGCGTCACGGAATTGCATTGGTGACATATTATTTTTAGTTGTAGTTACAAAACTGGAAGACTTAATTATTTTCTTTTTTTTTATGGTGTAATCTGTAAAAGTATTAATCTATTTTCTCTAATTAGTCGAACTCCCGGCAGATGAATTATATCATGCCGTACAGTTTATTGTTTCATACTGAGTACCTGTATATTGCAAGATCTGTGTGAATAAACTATTTCTTTCTTTCTAGTTCTGCATTAATGTTATTTGGTCTAAACATAATTATGGTTCAAGGTGTTAATCAGCTAATTCTTAGAGGGTGTGGGGGTATTGGATATCATTTGTACTTTCAAAATGCATACCTATCATATCCTTTTCCATTTAAAAAAATGTTGTTGAAGTGCTAAACCTGCCCCCCACTTTTTTGGTATCCCTACAAAAAAGAAAAAAAAAAAACTTTTCTTGTTTCTCGGCTCAATCACCAAAATTCATTCTTTGTACGGTACAATTATTTTCTCTCTATCATTCATATCTTGTACGGAAAGTAAAGTTCCAGTCGTGCTGTGAGAAATTATCGGTGATTTTAATATTTTTTATTTATCAAAAATTGAGCTGTTTTGTGCACAAAATTGATTTACTTTTCAATTTATTGCAGACCAGAATAAAAACAATTTTTACGATTTTTAGCAGTTTTATATAACTTGTTATAGTGATTCTTCTAGCTAAATTTAGGAAGTGAGTACAAATAACGGATTTTTAATTTCAATCTCAAATTCAGATTGCATCGGGAATTGAAAAAATGAAAAAAATTGATTTTAGGAGTTTTCAGCACATTATTTTCATGCACATACATTTCAGAAGTTCTTAACTACTTACATGCTACAAAATGGAGACTTTCTCAAGCTATTTTAACCTGCTTAACTTGGCATTCTGGAAATGCAGTCGATGCAGCCCAAAATTCTGGAGAAAACTGACCAATCCCAAAAGGATCCCTTACTTACGGTACTTTGAAGACTATTGAACTTATAAATCACCAGATTAAGGGTCTTAGGGCTCTCCCTATCCGGGATTTTGAAGAGTGCCTGGGCCTGAATGGGTTCATGACATCATATGAACTTACCCGCCACCGTGAACTCTGCCATGATATCATATGATGTCATCCATCCTGAATTGGTAAAAAGAATAATAGTATCCAAGGTGTTGCAGAAAACTTATGTAACTATAACAAACATGGGTGTAGTAAACTAGATTAAACCTAGTAAAAGGTTCATCAGTAATGTTTGATTCATTATTTTGATATTATCGACAGTACAGTGACTCAGATAAATATTTGACATTCTTCCATTATGAGTGGTCAAAAGATACGTATTTGGGCATATAAGGTCTAGAAGGGTGTGAAGGATCTAAAATAAACTGTAAGACTTTCAAAAACTTTTGAAGTTTCATTGTTATGAGACAAGCACATTTTTCGAACCTTTTCGGAAGAATTTTGTTTTCAAAAGAATGTTGGGGGAGGGGGCTCTTATGCTTGTTCTGTCAATGCGAGCCTATAATAGGGGTGATGGACTGGATGATAGTTAACACGTTCCGAGTGGCGCCGATTTTGGTGGAAACTCCTTGTGACGGGACCTGTTTTTTCGAGATGATTGTTGATACCTGCTTATTATGACTAGCAATTGACGAAAACAACGATGCCAATAGACGTTTTCCCATTTTTTATCCCTAATGTTTCATTTTTTGTCCTTCCTAATCGTCCGAATGAAGTCCCCATGTACCAAATCTAAGATTATTATATATTTCTAAACAAAATCGCAATGTTTGTAGGCAGATGAATCTATGCAGGAATTTATTATTTTTATTATTATTATTATACTATTAGGAAATTATAATTTTAACATAAAACTGAAAACGGTCCCTATGAGTGATTTTTATAAATATATATTTCAAGGAACGATAAAATATAACTCATTTTGATATAAAACATATTGTATAATTACGTAGGTATGAAACATACAGGTCCATGTTTATAAATTTGAATAAAAACTTGACATTATAGTACTACTAAACTAAGAGAAAGATGTTCTCAGATGATGGAATTGGTATTCACATCTCAGTATCTTCGTCTACAAATACATTCTTGAGCCACTTTTCAAAACATGGTTTGTGACACAGACCTAATTGATCGGGACATGCAGGACAGTACCAGCACGTTTTTTTACAATAGTAGTCTCTATTTGGCACTGCCTACATCTCATCTGCCTAGTAAATAAAAAATAAAAACACAATAAAATTGAACTCTGCTCTCGAAAACATCGCTAATGAATGAAAAAGGCACGAAATGAAAGGGCGCGAAAATGTTACTGAACGGGGGTCTTGATATCAATGGTGAACGAAATGGAACGCATTCTTTCAGAGGCCTGATCATCTACAATAAGTGTGTTAAACTCCACAGCCAACAGAATGCGTGGTAATCTCGTCAGAAGGCAGAACGTAGGAGCCTATGTGCTCTCTGTAGCTGGATCTATCGATCCACTCCGGATGAATCGAACGAGGGCGATCCATTCCGCTCGGAACGTGTTAACCTTCCAAGGTGTGAGGCGGATAATGGCTATAACTCCTAGAGATGTTGGTTGCTGATGTGTTGCAACTACCCACATAAGATTCGACGTTCATTACCCACTTAGCTCACTCCTAAAAACTCAGGATGTTTAAGTGATTGTAATGATTAAATTTCGTATCTATATCAATAGGATCAAAGACCTAACTCCTCCGAAACGGCTCGACTGATTTTTATGAAATTTTGTTTATATTTGGTAGGTAGTAGAATAGGTCGTAATATATTACAATCATCTAGGCTTACTCCTTCATCAAGAACTCTGCATTCCCTAACGACGTCGCCCGGGTATAAAACTTCGTAATTAAGGAAAAATCCGACATGCGCCAAACTTTTCACGTCAAATGTGGATGAGGAGGGTTCACGTGTAATGAACTTTCAATAACAAATTCAACAATTTTATTCAATACTATATTGGTGGGTTGTGCCAAGCAGTTTTTATTCGTTAAGATAGATGTTAAAAATTGATATTCAAAACACCTTATTAACTGCAGCAATTTTTGTGTGGAATAGTTTTAACGCAACTAAGGTTATATTCAGTTGGCTACATTGAGGGGACGGTTGTTTGATAAATTAATTATGTAAAGTTGAAACTTGATTGCTGAAATTTGAATTGAAGCCTTTTTGGACTGCTGGGTAATAATTCTAAACTGTTTATTTTTATGCAAGTATTGAAAACAAAAAGTTCCTGTCATGCAGCATGATCGTATGAGCGAATTTTCATAAATTATCCTATTGTTTTGGAATTTGAGCTTTTTGAGTGCGAATAAATTTTTAACTATTAATTTAATGGCTAAAATCAAATTCTAAATAATAATTTGCTATTCAAAACCAGATTTTAATGAAATTTAAGTACATTTTTCAGTACAATTTTGTACTTAAATTTTAGAATGTTCTATTTTATAGTTGATAAACTTTATTTGAGCAATATTCTGCTAAAAAATATAAATTTAATGGTTTCTTTAGCCGTTGAAGGAAAGTTCTTTTAGAGGAAAGGGCTTGGAGGATGGAGTCCACTCCCACTACCTGAGGGCAACTCCAATAAGTAGGGCTACCTATTTCCACCAATCCTTGATGCCAGTGCAGGTTGAATGGTCCTCCCAAATCACCCCCAGTGACTCCAACGCAGCAAACCCAAGATAAACATCATCCCTGCCACTGTTCTCCTCTCACCCCCAGCATCCCTGTCTGCGTCTCTTTACTCTTGTTAATACGCTGTTTAATAAATATATACGAGGGTCTTCCAGAAAATAAGTTCCTTTTTTTTTTTTTTTTTTAAATCAAGTTTTTATTGAAAAAATTTGAAACTTACAGGTATTGTAGTTGAACATATGTACTATTTTTCCACGTAATCCCCGGCGACGTCAATACATTTGGTATATCGCGAAATGAGCTTCAAAATTCCTTCCTCATAAAAGCTTGCCGCTACCTCCTTGGTCCACTTCGTGACAGCTTCTTTCACTTCCTCGTCACTTGTGAAACGTTCTCCCGCCAATTCCGCCTTCATTTTGGTAAACAGGTGATAGTCTGAAGGGGCCAAGTCGGGACTGTAAGGTGGATGGGTCAGAACATCCCAACCAAACTCATCCAAAAGTTGCGCTGTGGAATGAGCAACGTGAGGCCGAGCGTTGTCATGGAGAAGGCAAACACCGGAGGTCAACATTCCTCTTCTCTTGTTCTGTATGGCCCGACGAAGCTTCTTCAGGGTCTCACAATAGCAGTTGGCGTTATTTGTTTCACCTTGAGGCAAAAAATCAATCAGGAGAATTCCTATGAGGGATTGTGAGATGTCTGGGAAACTCAGGTGGAGTTCATCCAGGGTTGAGCGACGATCTTTGCGAACTGCATTGTCGATTTCTGCGACAATTTCGTCCGTCACAACTGAGGGTCTGCCTCTCCCACTTTCATCCTCAAGTGAATGTCTTCCCGCCTTAAATTCACGTACCCATCTCCTCACCATTGACTCACTCATTACACCTTCTCCATAAACAGAAATGAGCTGTTCGTGAATTTGAACTGATTTGAAACCCTGTGCATAAAGAAATTGAATCACTCCACACACAACAACTCGAGAGGGAACGGGGATCGAGGTGGCGGGACGCGACGTGGAGGGCTCCATTTCAACTACCTGCCCTGACGTTGGTAACTGACCGATTTAGGTCACCCACCTCTCGTTCTATTCCCCCACCTCTCCTCTTTCGAACGGTGTTACCAGATTTGGCAAAAGCCACTCCTACCACCCTACAGATCAAAACGGAACTTATATTCTAAACAACCCTCGTACCTATCATATCAACGTATTAACAACTGAATATCTCCAAGACATGTGGTTTCTATTAGTCAGCCAAACTAGATGTTCTCTGGTTTTGTATTGAATTTCCAGGTGATTGAATTTCACATACCATTTTAGAACCCTCAATCTCAGATATATGTGTATTTACTATTGAGCAATAAGGAATTTGATCATGACAACAACTTCAATTGTCTAATGGGTGAGCTAGGTTTTCCCGAAACCTAAAGGGTTGGCCAGCTTCTACTTTTCTCGGTTTATATTCGCATACCATTTCCCTCATTTCCACAATATTGACTCCTAATAGATGTTGCTTGGATAATAGCTCTGGCATATTCTTCCTTTTGGTTTGACCCATTAGCCTGGTCCTCCACTGGAAGCGACTTAGCGACTAAGCGACTATGCGACTTCCGCGAGGCGACTGGGGAAGCGACTGAGCTCCTCCATTGGAGGCGACTTAGTCGCGCGAAGTCTGTGGTGGTGAGTAGGTCAGTGACTGCATTTATTTTTGGTAAAATGGACGACGTAGATAGTTATTATTTGCTGGATAATGCTGTCGTAAATTTCCTTCGGATGAGAAGGAAACGACGAATGTTCTGGATGAACCCGATATTGACAAAGAGGCAAAATTTGGGTGAATTTAACCACCTCCACGATGAGCTGAAGGGAGATAAAGGGGGTTTTCAAAGGGGGTTTTTCTTCAGGAAACTGTTTTTTCCCTCTTTTAAATCTGATTTCTCCATTTTACTTGTTTTTATTTCAACTTTTGACCACATTTTCGGAATCACCGTTAAACTTTCTATAGGCATGCGGTAAATTTTTTTGTTTTGATTTGGTCAATTTTACTTTTACCTTGCTATTTGGGAAAGAACAATATGAGGCTGGGAGAATTTATGGGGCTGTACTGGGTAGTCGAGCCTCTTGGGGCGGTCCGAGGGGGCTCTTACGCCTTAGATTTACAAAAATAACATCCCAATACGAAGATTCGATTGTTTCATGTAACTGGAGAATCGCAGTGCGGGTTTCGAATAACGAACATAATATAGTATGGTATTTTAATAATACAAGGTGATGTAGAAAAAAAAATATATATATATATACATATTGTATGTCAACTTTCTTCACCAACAACACTTATGTTACTTCTCAAAAGTCTTTACATCTGACTTGGAAGATCCAGCACATCAATCATTCACATGAATAGGACCCAGCGCCTGGGTTGAAACGTTGTGATTAAACACCTCAAAAAAACTCAAGACTAGACTGGTCATTCAACCTCCCGAATGTAGATATATATCACTAGTCAACCAAATACCAAAATATATACATATGTATGTATGTATACATAAAATGATAATATCAAGATTAATAATAAAATGCGTAAAACTTCTTTACAGTGGAGTAAAATGCCGCAAATTGCACCTTCTTATCCCAATTCGTCCTCAAGATATGATTTTTGGGCTTTTTCTGTAGGAAACTGTGTTCTTCCCCCCGAGAAAACATGGGAGGGGGAAGCCAGGTCGCTCGAAGACAAGCGACTGATCCCATCCAGATGGGATCAGTTGCTCGTCGCCTCAAAATACGCGAAGTCGCGTCGCTCAGGTCGCTTGCAGTGGAGGACCACCCTTAGGAAAACGAAGGTTCATCAGGATGAAAATCTAAGATCACTTTACCTCTGCACTAATTGCGACAATGAATAAAATATTTATAGTCTTGATTGTGTAATCTAACTGAACATTTCCATTTTGTTACAGACTTGTACCATTGGGAATGTCTTGACGAGTACTGCAGCAGATTCCCAACCACCACTGCTCCCGCCGGATACACTTGTCTTCTCTGCGACTGCTCGGTATTCCCTCCACCTAACCTCTCATCCCCAATAGCAGATTACTGTCGGGAAAAATTGGCCAGTGTTAACTGGGGAAGAAACGGCCTCGGTTTGCCACTGGTAATTCAAATCTTCATTCCATTTATAATTTTGCTAGCAGGCAGTGTTGCCAGACTTCCTTTTTTTGGGGGTACATGTCCCCCTTTTCACTCACTGATATACCCCCAAGACCTTGGGGGGACACCGAAAAATACCCCTTTTTGGTGTGAAGTCCGTTTTGTCCCCCTTTCCCTGACCCCTCACTGTTTTCCATAATTTTCACACGTTTAACTACATGCTTGAATAAATTTAGGTTGGTCGTTGGTACATCAGAAATTGAGACTTGATTGGTTGGATCTATTTTTCTGTCTGGGGGTGGTTGTCCCTTGTAGACATAGATGTAGAGTTGTCTTGAGAAAGGTCTTTGTTAAAAACAAACATGGGTGAGGGTTCCATGCTTTATCCATACCTGTATTTGTGTCTTAGGGATCTTTTTCGAGGGTTGGTTAGTGAGAGGGATCAAAAATAAGCCATGGAAGAAGAGTAATAAAACAGCAATTAAATTTGCAATATAATTCCGTCTCTTTCTCGTCTTGAACACTTTTCATATATTACTGAAACAATAATCTTCATCAAGTGGCAGGTCCTCCTCCTTGTGGAATTTCTGAAGAGAATTAATTTTTCTATTTTGTTCAATTTACTTGTAAATTCTGGTAAAACAGATAATTTACTCTCAATCACTTACTTTCAAACGTGTTGGTTGTAAAATGATTCTGAAAAAATGTAAAAAAAGCTACATTTTTAACTATAATTTATCTATTGTTAGTATTCTAATATAATTATTTTTTTCATCTTGACTTTGGCAAGTTTCAACTTCGTTATTCAGCACTATAAAAAATAAAGTATCGAGACCTGAATCAATTATCTCAGAAACTTGGTTTCTTTCATGATCAGGGGCGTTTTAGGTAGATACCTATTGAATTTATCAGCAACAAGGATAACTCTTGTAATTCTGGTCAAAATATTTGAAGTTCAAGGCAAAAAGTTGAAAAGAAAAAAGAAGTAAAACATGGAACATTTCCTACGTGTATCATGTTTAGCCACAGTTTGCTCATTACTTTATTACCATCGACCTGGATAAGTTGTCGACTCGGATTATTGGATCAACCTGGATAAGTTGTTGAACCTAGATAAGTGGATGTGTGTGTGTGGGATAAGTATTTATTAAAAAATCATATGGCCGCTAATTTGGGGTCGAATTTTTGCAACACAAACTAAAGGTGAGAATTGACAGTGCGAGGCATGCGAGGCGATACTGAGCTTGCTCGCTATGAGCCACTGGCGCCGCACCGTGCGAGGCAAGGCAGGAGCTTGTCGGTAAATGACCGTGCTCTAAGGTGCCTTGGACCAAATCCCTCAGACCAAGCCGTTCGTAGTGTCGATACCGGTCCACATCTGCCTCAGTCCACACTAGGCAATTGCCTACGTTCGAGTTGGGTGGTTTGTGCGCTCGCATCGAGCATGCGTGGTTACAAATTTAACCAACCGCGTATGCCTCACCCTGAGGCAGACGTTGCGAGGCATGTGAAGCGAGTTATTTTTCATTTTTATTCAGATTTATCATACAAGTTCATTGATTTTATTTTTAGTAGGACAATAACCCTTGTTCTCTCCACAGTCATTGTTCAGCCAACAACATTATTATATCTATTTTATATTCAAAAGGAATCATTTCATGTACCTAATTTATTTATTTCTCTATTTATAATTTTATTATATTCATTTTTTCTGAATAGAACTCTTCCTACTATTAGGTACTTATCCTTGTTTCCACAATCTCACCCCAACGTGATTTGACTCATGAAGTGAAACTTACTTTTTTAACAGCATTACTTTTTTCGAGGATTATTTTGCCTTTCAAATTTGTGGAAGCGAACTAACGCATATAATCAATGAATTGGAGAACAGAGAACTGGAAATTGATGAAGAACGTTTTTTGTACATCATAATCACTACAGTCAATCCTAGGAAATTCCACATTTTCATTATCGTGTCGGTCCACCACAAACACGTACAGACTCAACATCGACAAACTAAGCACAAAACAACAGTTTGAGGTAGGCTAGGCCTTCCCTTGTGAGGTGGTGGGTTTCAACCACTCTGAAGTGGAGAAACTTCCCATCTCATCTTCTTTCCCATGAGTAGCCGTTTTCGAGGAGGCTTGGATGCCAGTCTTGGGTTTGTAATGAACTTAGGCCGCCTCAGAGGTGCAATGGGGCCTAAATCCACACTCATAGACAGAGAGGGGTGTGACAGTACCGTAAGAGATTCAACTCGTACTAATAGCATATATGCTACGGTCGTAGAAGATAATTTTCCGGTTCTCGGATCATCATCTATCGCCAACCATAGACTTTCAAGAACGTGAGAATTAACGCCTGGCACCAAAGTCACAGACACACATCGCATTCTCTTGGATCTCGCTGGAACTGTCACAAGTTGTGACCACTCTGAACAGGACAGGGGGAAAAAAGGGGCCAGGGACCCTCCTCAAGGCTTATTTCAGCTCAAATATGGAGGTGTACCTCAGTTTTGCGATTCAGCATTGAGGAGTGACTATGAATTCCACACGTGCCCTTCCACCATGAATGTTTTTGTATATTACTGGTCAAATAACATGAATTTGTTGTAGGTTATTATCTTGTTGTAGGTTATTATCATGTTTCATGTTCTTCTTGTTGTTGAAATGTAACCCTAGGGAGCTGTGTTAATGACTAGAATTTTGATTCATCATAACACTAATAAATTTCTTGGCATTTATTAAGGACCAACTCATATTGGATCACTTCAGTGTTGGTCTCATAAAAAGCGAGTACAGAAAAAACTCGGTTATCAAGGTGGACATTGTTGACTCCATTAATTGAATAGGTTAGAATTGAATAAATATGCCGATGTTTAGGAAGGTTTCTTCAAAACATCTTGGTTTTTTAGGACGTCCCTCTGAGGTTGGATCTTATAGACAAGGCTTCGTCAATAATGGACAGCCTATTACTTTAAGGGGGGGGGGGGGGGCGTGAGAAAGAATATCCTGATACAAATCTCTCACTCCATATACAAATCAAACTCTGATCTATTGTCGTGTGTGTGACACATTTTTGTTGACTCTGCTCGGGCTACAATTCTTGACAGATTTTCGTTACTCTTTTCTTTCTTTTTTTCAATCCCAATTTTAGTCTAGTTGTGCAGCAAATCTCAGAAATTTTGAATTTCATGATGAAAGATAAGAAATGGAATTTGACAATGGAGAAAAAAGGTGTTTGTTTCTTGCACCAGAAATTCTGTCTAGACAGCCCACACCTTGATTCACATCCGTTTTGTGTAGGCAGTTATTTATTTTTTGTACGGTTTAGATTTGTAGGAAACATGATGCCAAAGCAACAATTCTCAACCCCCCCCCCCATTAAGCATTTGGTAGAGTATTGGTACATATTTTTCAGGAGCTCCTAATTCTGTAAGTCATGATATTTCCATCTTTCCACTTCCTTTTCCATATTGTTTGCTGGTTTAATAATCTTTTGGTCAAGATGTACAAAAAATGCTGGATTATATCTTGATGACGGATTTACAGATTGATGGCGAGGAGGAGTGAAGAACGGAGGATGTAAACTACTTTATATAGATACACTAATCTCAACCGATTTTCTTGGTTGTTGGGGGGGGGGGGGGGGTATTTTATTTGTCTGTTAATTAATAATAACTAATTCATCTCAATACATCCACTTGAGGCCTCAAATGCGGTGGGAAATTTAGTGATGGACCCTCCATCTTCAAATTTTTTCTTTAATACCAATTTTTGAGAGATTTTTGTGATTTGAGTAACTCAAAATTTCATTGGAAATTGAAATTTTAAATTGTCTTATTACTTCCTTATTGTTCAGTATGTAAGTTGTACCTCTCCCTGATCTCTTTTTAATCAATTGCATCTCTGAATTATTTTTTAGCTCAGCCAAGAAGGTATTGATTGTTGTGATCAGGAGTTCAGCTACAAGAGCGGCACTTTATCGGAGATTTCTCCAATGTTGTCTACTTCGTCATCTAGAGATAATTCTCTAGTATTGTTCGTCGACGACCAAATATATTCAAAAACTACAGGTATGATTGATTAATGTTTGTAAAAAGAATTACACTAATTTTCATACTTTCTTATAGGAAATCATTGTATAAAACATCCATAGGCTATTATAGTGATACGATAATTCAATCACTAATTGCCTGTTAACCAGTTACTCTCCTGTTTACCATTCACTCAAAATTACTGTTAAATGGACATTATTTTGACAATTATATGATTCTATATAATTATTCGAGATGAAAGTGGCAATTTTTTTTTAATTACGTGAGCTCTAAACATACTGTTATTAACATATCTCTGAAGCAAATACAGTATTGTCCCACAGGATGACCCCCACTGTAGGTAAATATGGGAAAAGGAATTTAGGACAGTTCATGGAGTATTGTAAAAATCGTCAAATGATTGATAATATCTAATTGATAAATTATCCTTCACTTTTCATCTGATTTCGTTTGAATTTACATGGTTTGGATAGGGTGGTTATCTATGAATTTCTCAAGTTCAGCATTCAGAGTGTGTTTACGCGGTATCTTCTTTTTCTGGACTTCTCCCAGGAAAAAGTTAGAGTTCAAATTCTCTGAGTTTCTTATAATTTTTGAGGTAGAGTAGCATAACTGGTTACAATGTCAGAGTCAATAGGACCCTAACTTTAATGCGCAATCTTCTCAAACCAGACTGTAAATATCACATTCTCTGGTGTAGCAGCTTCAATTTCTGAGTCAAAATACACTGTGAGAATGACCTCTCTTGACAGAGACTTCTTCCAGTATGCAACCGCTGAGTGGACAGTTCCACTCCATTATTCGTCTGACCCCCAATACAGCCAAGGATGGCTGATCTCTGACACCAGGGAAATGTTACATACAAGGAAACTTCCTTAGTTCAGGAAGTTTGATTAACTCTTCTTGGTAGCTGAGTGGTTAAGGTTACCAGTACCTGGATATTTCCATCTGGGGTTGGAAAAGAAAGAGGTGTGATGTTGGAATTCTGCCAATGCATCAATTAATTTTTAGGTCAGCACGTTCAGATTAATGGTAGTCTCTATAATTGCAATTTGGCAAGAATTGTCTTCAATTGTCATCCAGTGTTAATGAAATGTTGTGTGTTGCTATTTTTATATTCTTCTGAGCAGCTCCAATACCCCTAATAGTTCAACACCAGAGTATTCACCAGAGCTACCCCCTGTTTAGCTAACATTATTATTATTTTACTCTAATACTAATACATCCTACCGAGTTTCGGAGACAACTTTTGCAGGCTTTAAATCTGTGCTGCAAGTTTCATCGATCACCAGAATTTCTTCTACGGAGGCGGTAATTCTCTCACAAATCGTGCTATTCTTTCATTGTGACTTCCCCAAAAGTGTCTTCCAAATACAAGCGTAAACTGTCTTTGTAATTGACAACAGCACTGGTTATGTAGCCCTTCATGGTAGGAACTTACAGTTGAGGGTCAACTGTTATGCCTGCTGTCATATTTTCGGGCATAATACATTAGGTTTCATTGATTAATTGTGAGCTTCCTATATTTCTCATTGCTGTAGTGTTACGCTCCAGGAAAATAATTCTCACAGTTGAAGAGGTTTGATCGTACTGACCTCATAGCTCAGATTGTTGGAGTGTTGCAACACAGGTGAAATTTCCCGTAGTTGTAAGGACACGAGTTCGAACTCCTGTCGATTTATCGAATATTTTTGGGCTGTTATAGTGGTGCAGTCGAAATAGGACCTGAAATAATACGAAACAATAATTAATTAAATCCCTCTCGAGCCTGTAAACATAACATTCCCTGTTGTTGCACCTTTCACTTCCTCCACTTGAGTCAAAACACACTGTGACAATGACCTCACTTGACTGCTGACTTGTTCCTGCGAGCATCTACTGAGCCAGCAGCCCGCAGTTTCACGTAGTCATTCGTTCGACCCCAAACCAGCCGAGATGGCTGGTACTTGACTCCGGGGAAATGTTACGCTCCAAGAAAATAACCGACAGTCAAAGAGATATACCGGCCTCATAGCTCAGAGTTTAAACTCCTGTCGAGGTATCAATTATTTTTGGGTCGCTACAGTAGCAACCATGTGGATACACACTTATATTGTGGTTGTTGACAACCAACCATCTTTCATCTGAGCTGGCAGTCATACCTCATTGTCTCTTGATTATGTAGTTTACTTCCTTTTTGATCACTCGACCAATCTTTGTAAATAGTGTTTTGATTTTGTTGATTCTTCCGGTAATCTACTGGTTTTGAAATCCCCCCCCCCCCCCCCCCATTGGATGGTTCCTCTGAAATTTTGAAATTCCAAAATTTTCACATTTAGATACCTTTTAACAATTTTATTTTCAAATTTTGAGGTCGGTGGGACCTAGAGGTATCGAACATAGAATGAACAATACTGCAAGGATCATTGAAATCAGTCAATTATTGGCTGAGAAAAGTTGAATTAACCGTTTGGTCGTATTTTGAATTTGGGTACAGTTGAATTTTATGACCATAATAAGTCGTCTTAAGGCCCAATAGAGGTTTTTGGTTTATTAAAATGAAGCTCCACTATAAAGGACACCCATGGGCTAAAAACGGTATAAATTCGTCTTCGACAGGCATGGATACCCTACGTAATACAAGAGTCCTGAATTGATTAAGTAGGTACTCAATATTCATTTATTCTTCACTATCTAGGAACATTATTATATAATATAGGTAACTTATGAACGGTATAATTAATTTATTTGTCACTTTCTACATGATTATACATGAGTAACTTCTGAACGGTATAAAGCAAAATGGTTGAGGTGCAATGATTGTAACTTATTGTATTGCCAATCGATAAACTCACACCATCATCTAGAATCGCATGCAATAATTAATCTAATCCCTACATACAAAAAAATCAGTCAATTAGAAAACAAAAAATGATATTTGAAGTATTTGACAGTAATTTACATTTGAGCAGGTGTAGGCTGAAGCAATGATTTGAGTACAATAAAATTATTAGAGAACCTTCTACAGCCCACAACGCACATTCCCTGAAAATTAATGAAAATCGGATGAAAAATGTAAAAATTAAGTACGTTTCGAGGGTACACATTAGCGCTTGCGCAGCAGCTACTAATGATAAAATAATGTTGAAATTGATATTGGTCGATAGAATCGTCTTCTCTTCTATCCTCCTAACGAGCGAAATTAGACGACAAAGGCACGAGAAGATATGCATCGAATTACATTTGCGCAGTCGCAGAATGAAGTATTAGTTTATTAACATTGAAGGTAATAGGATTCCATCTACTGCCCAGCCCGCCCACCCTAAAAATTCGTAAAAATCAAATGAAAACTGTATAAATTGAGCTTGTTAAAAGGATTGCAAATTTTCGCATGCACAGGAACTACTAAAGATACGATCATGTTGAATTTGGTATGGATTGCTCAGATTTTCTTCTCGAAACCATCCTCAAGTTTTGAGCCAGATCAGACTTCTGCCTGGGGAAAAAATTACGTTTGGTGGAATTTACGCATGCGCAGAGTGAAGTATGTGACAGACTTCCCGTCAGGATCTCAGAGAATGCGCTGTCGTCGCCCCGTTGGTGAACAACGGGCGTCGCACGCCTTTCTCGTGTTTTTGAGAAGCTGAGTTTGGCGTTGGATGGGTGATCCAGGTCCCTGGAAACCAATCTACTCCGAACATAGCTCATTAATGCTATTAGTAGGAGTGGTATCTCTCTGACGGGATACTGTCAACCTCCTCTACCTTTTTATTGAGGATTTAGGCCCCCATTGCACCTCTGGGGGGGTACCTAGATCCCTGATATGGTAGCAGAGCGTGGTTTGGATTATGCACGGCTGACGCCTAGTAGTCCAATCCACTATTTTTTGGGGCGTTAATGTTTCAGAAGAAACATGGCCCGGGGTTCCAGAAGGAATTCCCATTATCACCCTTTGGTATATAAATAATTTCATTGGTCTTTGACTTATAATTTCTCTTTTATTCCCCTCTTATAATTTCAATTTCATACCTATGGTATACCTGGCCTTTGCCATTTTTATTATTCTTTATACCTGGGCATGGTTCCCAATTAATCAAGGGCATGGTTCCCAATAATTCAAGGGCATTGTTCCCAATTTCAAGGGCTTAGTCCCAATATAAGTCCCCAATGTGGTAGTATTAATTTGTATCATCTATTTTATTTTTCTTAAGGTATAAGTTTCCATAGTTGAGCCACCGTTTTGTCCCGATTGTTCCAATCTTTGATTGGGGGTTAACTACCTAATGAATACTTCATATGAAGATTCATTGATAATCCATCCTGTTTTAATTTTTCTTTTCCCATCCTCAATCGCCAATGCAGCTATTTATTAATGAGCATCAGTTCTCAGCTTGTAACTATTCCACCTAGTTAACATACTTGATCTTCAATCAAGTATGTCTTTAAGTGGGGGAGTGTGACAGAGTTCCCGTCGGGATCTCAGAGAATGCGCTGTCGTCGCCCTGTTGGTGAACAACGGGCGTCGCACGCCTTTCTCGTGTTTTTGAGAAGCTGAGTTTGGCGTTGGATGGGAGATCCAGGTCCCTGGAAACCAATCTACTCTGAACATAGCTCATTAAATGCTATTAGTAGGAGTGGTATCTCTCTGACGGGATACTGTCAACCTCCTCTACCTTTTTATGCAGGATTTAGGCCCCCATTGCACCTGTGGGGGGGTACCTAGATCCCCGATAAGTATTAATTTGGGAACTATGAAATTGAAACGAAATAATATTCACCTTAACCCGGCTGTTCCCTGAAAATTTCATCAAAATCAGATGAAAACTGTGGAAATTTCAAAAGTTTATTGCGTAGATGCAAAAAGACTGTGGAAAGCTCAAAATGTTATTACGCGTGTAGATGCAAGAAGGTGCACCTGAAATGTGTTGCATTTTTCCAAGGATGTATGCAATTCTTCTTGCTGACGAACTCGGCAGACGTACGCAAGATACATGAAAAACGTATAAACATCTTTTACATTGCACAGTAAGACGCTCATTTTCAAATTCCCGACCAATTCTGCACTGATTGTCCCTGGTTTTAATACCCGTAGCCATGTATTTTTGCGAATCCATCAATATCCTCTTTTTTTTCTAATAAGCCACTGAGGCCGTAATGGCCTATTGTAGCTGGAGAAGGAAGCCGTACCTATTGAAGCCGTACCTCCTCCCCATCCCAGACACTAGGTCTGCCCGATACCGACAGCCCTGCCAAACCAAGCACTATCTGCCTGGTTCTGGCACTCCTACCAGCCATCAGGCACTCGATATCCCCTTGGAGACACTTTGGTAAAATGAGGGAAAACACAACAAAATACCAAACAAATTACTAAAACCATCTACTAAAAACTAGAAATTACTTGAAAATCCTCCTACATCTCAAATAAATTTGGCTAACTAGAAATGGTGCTGTCCAGCGATACCTAATCCTTTGCCAAACGGTTGTCACGCAAAAATCGTTAACAATCACTTTCACCCATGAATTTTTTTTTTTTTTTTTTTTTTCAGAACGAATTTTTCATGAAACTGTTGTCAAGTACAGACATGTCTATTATTTATAATATGTCTGTTATTATACGAAAAATGTTTAAATCCCGGAATAATTTCTGAGTGCTCCAAAATAGATTTTTGGACAATTTCAATGGCTAATTCGTCAAAATTAGCTAATCAATGAATTAAATTGAATTATGACTAAATGAAAATTAATTTCATCAAATTCACTACCTAAAAATTGCTCATTAAGGCATGCTGCATGACTGAGACTTTTTTATTTGCCTGGTTGTGGGGGTTTAGCTTAACCTCTTAATAAATGAACCCTGTATTAGATTTAAAAAAAAGTCCAGTCATGCAGCATGACCCCATGAGCGAATTTTTGAAGATCTCTTCGACATTTCAGTCGCTATTGATCGTGTAGAGAAATTTTAGTTTATGATTTTGATAGACAAACAGGGAATCAAATTATTAAAAATAATTAGGAGGTACTACTACTTTATTATTATTAAACTAATCTTGTAGATTTAAAGACAAATGTAGGTAAATATTCATAGATTTCGATGTCCAATGTGGTCAGTATTGAAGGAAGTTGTTTCGATTTTTGACTGATTTTTCAACTTTGAAATTTTTGAAAACTTGATACATATTCTTATAGGAAATTTTACGCTGATTCCGAATATACCACATGTTAGTATGCTGAAAAAATTATTTCGCACAACAAATCGCAAAAAACAGGCTATTTTGAAATTTTTGACTACATTTTTGAAAATTTCAACCCGAAGATGTAATCCGATCATGCTGGCCAACGAACTTGAACTTTCGTTTTGTGTCCTTAACATTTTAAAATTTATTTGAAGTTTCTAGCACAATTCTACGGACAGTTATCGTCTGGAATGACACATACATACATACATACATATATACATACATATATACATATATACATACATACATAAAAAAATGCGTTAAACTTCAGAATATGATTCAGAATAGCCTGAAACGGATTTCTGCATAAAATTTTTTCAAAAATTCACATTCTACAAATTTTGAGGCGAGAGCAATAGCTTAATTTTCTTCAAAAATTCGCTAAAAAAAAAAAAAACACTTGGTTTCTTCAGCTAATGCACTTGTAAAGACCTTCAACCTCCTTCTGAAGGGTTAGGATTGTAGTGCAGCAATTTGATAATGAGCACAGGAGAATCATTGCACACATATCTAACAATTTAGATTCTACAAACTGATATTACTAATAATTTAAATGTGTTCAGTACTATATTTATTTGAAGTAATTCTGGTTCCAGGTCAGGCACCTCGTAGAATGCATCCACCTGGTGACAATTCTCTGTCATTAGACGCAGATGAAGACAAATACGCAAGACGATCCAACTTGCAACCACTTACGTGGCTAAAGTACGTTGTTTGCATCAATTTACTTCAACTTTGTTTAAGGTCATAGATCCCTATGTTACGGCCCAAAAATATTTGATACCTCGACAGGAGTTTGAACTTGCGTCGTCACAACTGCGAGAAATTATTATTAATTTCGAATGACGAAGTCTAACTGCAGGCCACTGGCTGAGCAAATACTCATTGGAAGAAATCGCAGTCAAGCGAGGTCATTGTCATGGTGTGTTTTGACTCAAGTTAGCGAGGAAGTGAAAGGCATAACGACAGGAAATGTGATGTTTACAGTCTTTTGGCTCGAGAGGGATTTAATTAATTATTGTTTCGTATGATTTCGGGTCCTATTTCAACTGCGCCACTGTAACGGCCCAAAAATATTTGATACCTCGACAGGAGTTTGAACTCGCGTTGTCACAACTACGGGAAATTTCCTCGCAGTTGCATTTACAGTTACATTAATCATTCCAAGGTCAATAGTTTAGAGGCCATAAACTCCTTGGCAGAATCACATCTAATTTTTGGGGTCTCTATCTCTAATAAAGCAGGTAAAAAGGTTCTTCCCCAGTACTGTCAACCATTTGCCTGTAGGAAAAGATGAAGTGGCGTTTTGGTGAGACTGAGAGTGGGTAGAAAAATGCTGCAAATTATTACACAAAGGTTTATTATTTCTGTATTGTATAGATAGCTCTTCTATGCAGAAAACCTGTCTATAATTATAAAACAAATCATTAGGTAGGTATTTATGTATATCTGCATAGGTTTAGACGCCTACTGAAGATAGCTTGATCAAATTAAATAACACACCTTCACTTTCTTTGTAAGGATTAAACACAAGCTCGTACAGGCGTAACCGAGGCGGTACAGTGACTTGGCGTAACCGTGGCGTCCAGTGCCACTCATCTGCAGCGAGCCTAATTCTATCTAGTGTTCATTATACTTAGCTGTTCACTCGCATATTCATAGAAGTCACTGCTCCATTAGCCCTAGTAGAGAGTGAGCTGAACGGCTTTCCAGATGATTTCATCCAATTCTTTGAGATAATATCTGTAAATAACAACCAAAAAAAATTACAGTTACTCGCAAGTTTTCAAGATCTCGATTTTTTAATGCCCTCAAGTTCTACCCTTTAGGGTTGAGCAAAATTGACCACATCTTTCTATGATAATCCGTAACTGAGATATGATTCTTCAGAGGAGTTTTTCTTTTTTTTTAACGAGAAAATCTCGGTTTTTCCCCCCATAGAAACCCACATTTCTCCACTTTGAATACACTTTTCTCAACTTTTCATCTCAGTTTTGGGATCTGTGTTGCATTGTCTTTAAGAACAGACTATTTTCATATTTATTCACCACCATTCAGGCTTATTTATTGATAACAAAAGTAAATTATTTTGGAAATTTGAAAAATGTTCAAAAATTAGCCACTCCCTCAAAATTAATCTTTGATACTGTCAAGTTTCTTAAAAACTGCTTCATTTAATACTCTTTCCGATGGTGTAGTAAATTTTACATCACTAAATATAAAACTTTGTTATTATGGAATCGGAGAGATCTGCAAATAGAAATACGTAGAAACCGAACCAAAACTCGTAGGTCCCTAGAGGCATCATTTTTCAGGAAAACGCGATTTCATTGAATAGAAGAAAAAAAAAAAAAAAAACGTGTATCACTAAAACATTAATTTCTCCCTTAT
Source organism: Adelphocoris suturalis (assembly GCA_030762985.1). Taxonomy (NCBI): domain Eukaryota; kingdom Metazoa; phylum Arthropoda; class Insecta; order Hemiptera; family Miridae; genus Adelphocoris; species Adelphocoris suturalis. The sequence continues at coordinate 99,275,747 of CM061045.1, read as the reverse complement.
TTAGCAAAGTAAAAGTAAAATTGACTCTACCCTTGGCTTAAGAAACAGTTTTTGTGAAATTTGATGGCCCCCAAGATCAATAATTTTGAGAGAGTGGCTAATTTTAAAACATCTTTTAATTTCCCAATTTCCAAAAGAATTAACGTTGGTTTTTTAATAAATGAGTCGTAATGGTGTTAAGTAATATAAATAAATTATGCCTATTCTTAAAGGTAATTTAACATTGATTTTGAAAGTGTGGTGGTGTGGTGTGTGATTACGTTTCCCCATGCACATGCTTTCTGTCATTCAATCTCTTCACCTCAGGCACCACTACAAGCAGCTTGTTCAGGATGCAATCCTGGCAAATAGCTATGGGGCCTCTCCCTCATCTCTTACAGGTATGGGACCTGCTGTTCAGTTATCCTCCTCCAGTCTTCACTCTGACTTGAAGACTGAAGTGTTGAAGCTCAGGGAGGTAGGTCGTATTGATTGTTATGAGAGTGCCTACCTGCAAGATCTGACTAGGCGTGCTGTTGTGGGGCTAGTTGGCTTGGAGGACAAGGTCCTATCTGCTGAGGATCTTCCCACAGGTTGAGGAAGCGGCCGTGGCGAGGCTCCTTTTACATTGGTGCCTCGTGGAGGTCACAGAGCTGCAACACAAGAAAGAAGGTGGTAATATCAGCAGGTCCAGAAGCTGTGGAGGAATCATCTGGCTCCTTTAGCTTCAGAGGTACTGGAGGGCAAGGGGCCACCGTAGTATTCACAACATCACTCTCTCTCCTATATTCTTGTGGTGGGTTGCTGCAAACATCGGGGACGAGCTTGTCTGCATGCACGACTCGATGTTTATGCCCTGGTGTTGTTATGCGGATGTTGAGCATATGCTGTTGTGGTAGGATATTTAGGGATGGCTCCAGTAAGGAGATGTCTAAGTAGTGCAGCTCTCCTCCCAGAGTAAGACTTGCCGGGAAGAATCCTGTTCCCACATACTCTTGCCCCTATATGCTATCAGTACTCCAGGAAGCGTCAAATCCCAATCCTTTTGATTTTCATCAATGACTTTCGCCAGTACATCCCAGAGGGTACGGTTGAATTGCTCTACATGTCCACTGCTCTGCCGATGCATTGGAGATGCTCTTGTTTTCCCAATAGAGACATCACCTCTCAAAAAATAGGTGCTTCAAAACAGGTGCCTTGATCCGAATGTATTTCCTTTGGAACTGCAAATCGGGAAATTACGAGAAGCTGCTACAGTCTCAGCTCGGGTGTCTCTGACGTGATATGCCTCCTACCACTTGGTAAGTGTGTCCATCACAACAACAATGTGGATATTTCCCTGTACTGTAGTAGGTAGAGGCCCAACAATATCAATAGTAAGACGTTCAAAAGGTGCACCAGATGTGTAGGGTCTTAATGGGGCTTTCGTACAACTTCTGCTGCTCTTCCCCATCTTCCACAAGTTTCACAACGTAAACAGAACATCTTTACATCCTTTTTCATTTCTGACCAATAGAACTTGGCACAAACACCCACCCCCACGAGTATGAAGCCACCCAAAATGGCCATTTCATGCACTTCTCTGAGGACCTACGGTCTTCTCTTTCTAGGCACTAACTAACACTTGCTCAACTGACTGTGTTCCCACTTCATTTTCCCACTAGCGGATTTAAAAACCATTTACAAGATGTAGAGTCTCAAATGCAGCCCACACGGTTTTGGAGGTATTGCTTGCTGTAGAAATATCTTCCCATGGTGGTCGGCTTTTCTGCTGCACCCAGCAATATACCTGTTCCACATCAGGATCATTTTGTAGGTAAAGTACCTACCTGTCTTTAACAATACGAATGCTTATCACTGGTTCTTCCTGGCTTTGCTTTTCTTCCTGTTGGGCACAGTATTTACCGCTAAAATCAGTTCAGGGGTGTCGGGAAAGTCCAGCTGCATTCAAGTGTTTGAGGCCTGGGTGGTGCTCCACTCAGAAATTGTAGGGACCCAATTCTTGAAGTCATCGTGCCAGTTGTCCATCAGGTTCTTTAAAATTGCGCAACCATTGCAATAATGTGTGGTATGTTTGTACAAGGAACTGTTTCCCACTATCTAAGCCATACACCTTGAAATGGTGGAGTGCTTTTACCAAGCTTAGGAGCTCCTTCAGCGTTAAGTAATTTCTCTCCATTCAAAATAAACAGCGACTGAAGTGGGCCCATACACTTTCTTTTCCTTCTTGAATTTGAGACAACACTGCACCAATAGCTCGCTCTCTCACATCTGTATCTAGAACAAACTCATTCCCTGGTACTGGATGAGCTTTTGAGCATAGCCTTTTCATCATCAAAAGCTACTTGATACTCAGGAGTCCATGTGAACGCTTTGGTTTCATTTTGCATGGGGTATAGTGGTGCAGCTCTTTTGGCAAATTCAAGGACAAAGCCTCGATAGTAGGTACGAGCAAAACCCGAGAAATGAACGGAGTTCCTTGTAACTTGATTGAACTGGCCAGGAGGTAACTTTCCAATATTCCTTGGGTCAGTGGCAATCCCATTCGTTGATATGATGAACCCAAGGTACTCTACTTGCCTGGCAAAGAGTTTGCACTTTTGTGGATTTAGTCTGACATTATTGTCCTTGAAAACTTGCAGAATGCTTGTTTGGAGGTGGTCCTGGCAAGTGGCATTATCAAGAAGGACATCATCCAGGTAGAGTTTTATTCGGCCTTGGTGTACTTCACTGTGTAGGAGTCTCTTCATTGCCCACTGAAAGATGCTGGGGCATTACATAGGCCAAATGGCATAACTTTAAACTGCCAAAGACCTCTTGGAGTGCATAATGCCGTTTTTTCTTTGTCCTTGATCTCCATTAGAATCTGCCAATAGCCACCACGATGATCAAAGGTTGAAAACCATTGGCTACCTGCAAGAGCACCAACTAACTCTACAATTTTTAGAAGTGGGTGGGAGTCTTTTTTTGTGATGTGATTCAGCTTTCTATAGTTGATACAGAATCAAGTGAAGCCGTCTTTCTTTGGAAAGAGGATGATGGGACTGGCCCAAGGCTTCTCTGATGGCTCTATTACTCCATCGTTTTCTGATGTTGGTAGGTTGGTCGGCCGTAAGCATTGTGTTATTTGAATTGGTCGGGATGCAGTTCAGGAACAATAAATGAATTATTTAACTAAAAATTTATTAAATTATTTATTTTCTCTGGGCTGCATCACGACCAATGCAAATAACACTCCATTACTTTCCATTTCCTCAATAAGTTTATCGACTTCCATCAAGAGGTGAGGAGGGATCTTGTCTGGCGACTGGTGGATTGGAGCAGACACTCCCACCTCAATTTCATGGGAATACCCTCTAATACGGCCAAGCTCACCTCCTGGCTTAGCGAAAACTACATCAAACTGTCCTAATGCGAGAACACGGTTATGATCATTTACCTTTGGACAGTTCTACTTAATACATGTGCTTCGGCGAAGGTAGAGGAAACGTTATTGATCTTGTCTTATGAATATACATGTTTTTCTCCCCACACTTTGGATCACCTTCCTTGCTCTGTGATTATCAAGCATATGATGACCAGGAACAAGGAGGAGGTAGTGCTGCACCTAGACACTAATATGCTGTTGAGGACAGAGCGCTGATGAAGAAGTTCCATTCGGAGTTGGCTTCTAGATACCTGCCTGGTGTTGATGGGGGTACAGATGAATCCTTGCACAGTTATTACATGGAGGCAATTGAGGCAACAGTGTCAGACTGTGGTTTGCTAACTGTGTCTTTGGTAATGTGGAATGAATGGACAGCCACCCCCTGCAATATTGAGAATTCAGAAAGATGGACTTAGGCCCTTTCCCTTCCAGGTTTATGATGCCCTTTAGAATGAAAACCTGTACCTCGAGCATTTGTCCCAAGGTAACGAACGATTGGGGGAAATTGGCATCTAGGATTGTTTTCAGGTTTATTGAATACTCTCTTTTTCCTGGTATCACCCTGCTGTCTTTGTATCAGTCAATTTTAAAATATTGCTGACAAAAAATAACTCACCAAATAGGTACACTGATGTCATTCACTAGGATGCTTTGATTGTAAATATTAACTACCAAGATGTTAACTCTTTTTTTTCTCTCTCTGTTTTAGGCGGCTGCAAAGGAGATTTCTTGCCAGAAGATGCACACTCACTCGAGTGCTACTATTTTTATTCTTCCTCACAATTATCACTATATTATTTCTTACAATTGACATGACCTACATTCCGGAATAGTTCCTCTGAATGAGCTGGCAGTGAAAGTTTTGTTCATTTAAGAACGAGGTGGTCCACTTTTAAAATTTTTTGGGGAGGAAAATTGAGAAAAAAACAAATATTGAAAATGAAAAAAACATCTCAGGTATCTTACTCCTGAAACTATTTTGGATTTTGTTTTACGTTTCAGAAAATTTCGATCACGTTGATCAAAAATTTGTGTGTTTTATTTGAGCAAGTTATTTCAAGATTTGTTTCATTAGGTTTCGTATGTTTTTTCATACCTTTTTTTAAAGTTAAAACGAGTTCTGCTTTACATTTTTAACATTCCTGAATTGTCGAACTACTGCATAAAAAGTTTGTTAACTGATATTTGATTCGCAGTTTAACTGCAAATTGTGCCAATTTGTGCCTATACATTATTGTCTTGGTGTTACAATAAATCTTTGTTTGGCAAAATTTATATTCACTAGTCATGGTAAATTATATTGAGGTCTGCTTGCCCATCTTCCTGTGAAGAATAGCAACTATTAGAAAAGGCCTACTCTTTCTACTTACCCCTTGTTTGCACTGAGTTATTATTGATCTACTGAATTGTATAATTTCTATTCATATTGTTTCAGAGTTGTAAAGATGTACAGTTTTCATTGAGAAAGAATGAGTTTTTTATGTCATTCTCCCAGTATTAAGGTTTTGACGAATCATATATGTACTACTTCTGGAAGTTGATGAGTGTACTACTTACTGTACATCTTGTAATCTACTTGAAGATTACAATAGGAACATCTAATAATGGTGTTCTTCATAATTTATTTTTTAAAGTGTAATAATTCATTCCTTTAAATAATTCAATATAGTTATTTTTGGTTCTGTTACAATTATTTCATTCATACTACCTACATGTCATCTTATTACTAGAGCTACCTACTCCTATATTTGGATAATTCATTGATTTTATAACCGCATATTGAAGAGAACTCTTCTGCATAATTCGGTACAACATTCCAGAACTGTCCACTTAATTTCCTATAAAAATTTGTCTATGGCGTTTTTACGAATTAGAAGTTGAAATCGTCAAATTACTTGGTTGGATTTTTAAGGATGGTCAACAACTTGCTAGGGGAATTAGCAGAAGTCATAGTGAAAAGAAAAACCCAAAATTTCGTACTTGTTTAATATCCCAGAAATAGGGTACCAGACATTAGAATCATGAAAGTTTGACGTTCTACATTAAGATTATATTTGTTTTTTAACCAAGATTATCTCTTCTGATTGATATCATTTTGCATGTTTTTGATTTGCATATTTCAATGAGCATTACCCACGAATCTTACCCACTTCTTAGTTTTGAAGAACCTTTTAATCCCCCTTTTCATGACCCCACTGTCTTTTCCATTATTTTCACTCGTTAAACTAACTGGATGCTTGGATAACATTTATATCTTCGCTAGTTTCAACTTCGTTATTCAGCGCTATAAGAAATAAAGTATCGAGTCCTGAATCAATGATTTCAGAAACTTGATTCTTTATACTTATACTAATTTACTTTCTTCAATTCGTCCATACATAAAGCATGAACTAGGATCACTTATTCAAATTCAACTACAAATTTATACATGTGAGCATTGTGTAATTAGCCAAAAAAGCTCCTCAGTTCCTCCTTTATACCCCTTTTTAAGATCTACAGTAGGTAGAACCCCTTTTTGTTGGATATCGTCTGACATCACTACGCTGGTCTCACTCGGTGTAGGCGTGATCCGCATTGTGCGATACCAAGGCTGTCAAACCCAAACTGATGTCCCAGACCCAAACTCTGTTTTGGGTAATGTGAGATTTCACTCGTTAGTTTTTCGCCCCAGTGACTTCCGCAAGGAAGTTTTGCTTGTGTGATCGCAACTTAATGAAATGTAGTAGGTAACAAACTTCTTGGAATGAACTCTGCTTCCACTTGAAAATATTGAAATTACTACCACCTTCTCACCCATGGGTAACACTCATCGACGGTATTCAAATTCTCAAAGATTGGTCCCAATGTTTTTAGTTAATAAAACACATTTATAGAAAATGTTGCCTCACAGGTTCATGGTATATACTACACAATCTCAGAAAACTCCTTCGAAATCTGGTTATCATTAATCAAGTAATGAGTGCCGCAAATTCTGCGGCATGCAGACTAACATTAGACCGCCGACTAGCTTGGCCGCTTTGGCCAGGAAAGAGTCCTGACTTGAATCCAACTCTGCTTACCTATTATCTTGCTACTGTTTACAACTTACTAAATTGCGTCATACAAACAAGCATACTTTTTCTTGTACTTGTATTTATTGATGCAATTTTTTGTACGGGATGTAGAACTTGAAAAAATTATAGTAGGAAAAAATTACTTGCAGTCAAGAGTGATGGACTTTTCCACTGAGACAACTTGTAAGTTTCGTAATTTTTATGTTCTTGATGTACATATTAGGTTTTCCAAAAGACGGAGCTCCAACAAAAACTAGAAGTAATATAAGCAAGCACATCCAAACTTAGTGGCTTTTATTTTCTGCTAGATATAGCTAGTTCCTGATCCCAAAAAATGTTTTGAAAGAAGTGTGTGAAGCGATACGGAAAACAGGTAAGTGAATTTGCACATTCAATCGACATGCTTGCAGAAAATTACCTCCTTAACTAGATGCAAATCTACCCACCTTAACTATTCGTGTTTATCAATGTGAAAGCAGGCGAAAAAAATTAAGCTATTGCAATGGCCTCAAAATTTTCCAAAATTCTCTTCATTGAAATTCGATTTGTGGCATTCTGAAATGAATCCTAGAGTTTTTAACGCTTCCCCCCCCCCTCACGCTCTCTCTCTCTCTCTCTCTCTCTCTCTCTATATATATATATATATATATATATATATATATATACTATATATATATAACTTTAAAAATAGAAAAAGACAATATAGAATCCGATTTTTCGAGAACAAAATTTATCACAAACGACGGGGTGTCCCGCATAAGGTGGTCAGTACTTCAGGGGTCGATTCTTGAGCTCATTTCTGATCGCAAATTCCTCCTAGAGATTTTTATTTAAACAGTTTTCGAATAATTCAATAACCATAACTCCGTCAAATAACAGTGAAAATTAAAAAATGAGTTCACCGTTGGAAAGAACATTAAATTTCCTACCATCCTGTCACCAATTCAAAATTTTGTAAGCAGGTTTGATGGTAGAGAAATCCGACTGAATCTTGAAATTTAACTAATCTTAAGAAATTTGTCAAAATTTGGAGCGCTATAGCTCGAAAGTCTTCCATCAGATTTTACCCCCGGAGACGGGAAAAACTAATCCTTTCCAACGGTGTGGTCACCTTTACTCATACAGGGTGCGGCGGAGAGGACGGATGGCTTTAAAAAACTCATAAAATAGTTATTTTTTACTCAAAAACAAATTTATTGAGGTTTGCAAGGAAATAGCATTTGAGACAGTCAAGTGTGAAAAATCCCATCAGGCATGTGGTGGCCGAAATCGTTGATGCAGTGCTGGAGGCGTTCTTGGAAGTTTGCGTAGACTCTCTCCAACATAGCTCTCTCAACTTGGCGTCTTCCACGCGAATTGCGTCCTTCAATTCGTCCAGAGTTCGGGGCTTGTTCTTGTATACTCTAGCCTTGAGGTGTCCCCGTAAGAAAAAATCGCATATGGATAAATCTGGACACCGAGGAGGCCAATGGTGATCATTTTGACGTAGCGCTCTGAGTTCGCAGTAACAGCATATTTCCAAGAACGCCTCCAGCACTGCATCAACAATTTCGGCCACCATATTCCTGATGTGATTTTTCACACTTGACTGTCTCAAATGCTATTTCCTTGCAAACCTTATCGCATCAATAAATTTGTTTTTGAGTAAAAATTAACTATTTTATGAGTTTTTTAAAACCATCCGTCCTCTCTGCCGCACCCTGTACTTTGCTGATTAGGGGAGATAACTGTCCTTTAATGTTGAAAAACATTGTTTTTTCAATGAAATATAGAGTTTTCTTAAAAAATGACCTATGAAAATACGAGTTTCGGGTCGGTTTCTACGTATTTTTTTTCTCGCAAAATCGAATGGTAACACTTGAATATCTCCCGAACCCCGTTATACCCAATTTCAACACTTTAACTCATAAATTTGAGTTCATTTGGTAGGTGTGATAAATTGTATGCGTTTTTAGGGGTGAAACTAGTTATAAACTTAAAGTGTGAAATTCTTTTATAACAAGTGTTGCCATTCGATCCAGCGTAAAAAAATACGTAGAAACCGACCCGAAACTCGTATTTTCATAGAAGGTCATTTTTCAAGAAAACCCTCGATTTCATTGAAAAAACAATGTTTTCAACATTGAAACACAGTTTTCTCCACTAATTAGCAAAGTAAAAGTAAAATTGACTACACTATAGGTGAAATCTCGGCGCAGTTTTTCTTGCCTCCGGGAGTAAAATCCGAATTAAGACTTTTGAGCTATAGCGCTCCGAATTTTGACAGATTTCTCAAGATTTGTCAAATTTCAACTTTCAGTCAGATATCTCTCCCCACCTGCTTACAAAATTTCGAAGTAGTACCTATCAGGATGGCAGAAAATTTAACGCGCTTTCCAAAGATGTACTCATTTCTTAATTTTCACTGTCATTTGAGGGAGTTATGGTTATTTTAGTGATATAAGGTTGAAAACACGATAGAAATCTTAAATGTTGAATTACTCGAAGGCAAAGCATTTTGCAAAATCACTTCCAAGAGGCCTGCTCTCCTATTATAAACCGTTTTATTTTACTTATTTTATACATACAACTACGACTAGTTACTATATACTTAGTAATGATTATTAATATTTCAAGCCCTTTGCGACATACTCCCCAAGAAACGGATACCAAAGTAAACCTATAGACATAGAATGAATAAACGAATTACTACAAAACATGTTATCTAAAACTCCCTGATGAGGCCCATTACGGTGAAAGCGCTAGGAGTACTTGAATAAATGATGAGAAAAGTAGCCTAAAATTATATCATCCCCTCACAACCACCTTCACCATACAAATGGAAAGGCTACCAACCCTATTGATTGAAAAAATATCTCTAAGTGGAACTTTTTGTTGCAAATTAGTTGTAAATTTGATTCCTTCTTTGTTTGACACCTGTTTTGGAGACACCCTGTATATGTCATTCCTAAGAGAAAAAATTCCGTTCCTACAACAAGAAATCAAAAAGGAAAGTTGGTGAAATTTCATTAATGAACGTTCCCCATTGTGTTTTCATAGAATTCAAATTTAAAGTTGTCTCTCTTAAGATTGAAATAAAAATCCCACATGATACAGGTATTCATTTTTGCCCCGACAGGCACGGCAAGAGTGTCCTTTGTTCCGCGACTACCTGTTGAACACCTCATCGAAGTGGCTGATGCAGACCACCCAAACGACATTAAAATGACGGTAGTTGCGGGCTCCGGTGCCTGAAGCCCTTTCTGCCCACTGGGAATACGCTGCAAATTATTACACAACGGATTATTTCTGCATTAGATTGCCCTTCTACGCAGAACACTGGTCCATAAAAATTTACCTATCAAACTGAGCCTATGGTGCATTATCGAAATATATATGTTTTTTATCAGAATTTTAGTGAAAAAACGTTTATCAATATGAATCAGAACATTAAAACATTTATGTACAAAATTACGCCGAAAAATGTACTTGAATTTCATTAATATTTGCTGAAAAACCGATAAAACTTCCAATATAGCAAAAAATCCTCTTTATTTTAATTACAGATTATTTTTTAGAACGAGTTTTTGTTTTTTGGTAGTAGTTTTCAATTCTTTCACACTCTAAGTGTTCAAGTTTAAAAACAATGTTACGTTAGAATATTTTAGGATAATTTACAAAAATTCGCTCATACAATCATGCTGCATGACCGGAACTTTTGTAGTTTTAAATAGTTTTGAGCAGAACAACCCGACCTGTCAGAATCTGCATCCTTCATAACTCGTTGGAGAAGCTCCTCCATGCTGTGGTGCAATCAAGAATTGATTATGGGTCTGCAGTTTATGGATCAGCAAGAAAGTCCTTGCTGCATAAGCAAGCAAGCGTCAACTTGGCAGACTTTTTTTTTTCCAAGTTCACCTTGGTTTAAGTAGGTACAAAAGATGCCATTTCTTTAGTGGACGTTTAACATTTCAATTTTTATTTATTTCAGATTTAGAAAAGTAGAAAATAAACATTAAGTTAGTTTTATCAGATTTTTACTAGCTATGTATCCTACCTCCTACTGACGTTTTTCACACTGCAACTTGAATTTCTCCTTGAAATTGGAATGCAATCCTGATTTCGAGCATAAGTACCGTTGAAAAGCTTTTGTGAGATCCCGCAGTTTGCAGCATGATTTTTAGAAACGTAGCGAAACTTCAAGTATACTGGGAAATGTTACTTTTTTGGAAACAGTAAACTTTTTAATGGCTATTTTAGGATTTTTAGATGGTACATACTTTTCAAGAACAAAGGTGCACTAGTACCTATTATGTGAAATGGGGTCGAATGTTAAGATAAAGTGAGGTGTAATGGAGAAATTGGGGTTTCTATGACAAAAAACGTGGTTTCTTCCGGTAAAACCTTGAAAACGACATAGGTATCTGTGGAAAGGATTGAGATAGAGAGGTGTGGTTGGTGGCGTTGAACTACATGTTTGGTCGAGTTTAACCCCCTTGAGCGTTATCATCTGCATATATACATATATGAAAAAACGTTAAACTCAAGGATTCGTTTCAGAATGTCTAAAAATGGATTTCAATGAAGAAATTTTTCAAAAATTTCTAATTTAAAATTGCTGGAGCCATGCAATAGCTACAATTTCTACAAAAATTCGCTAAAACTACATTTTAGTACGCTTTGTGCTGTATTGAAATGAGTAAGATAAGTTCTGGTAAATTTTTCGATGTTTTCCTAAGTTGATGTTGCAAATATCAATAAAGGAACATCATTAAGACGTTCAACAAGAAAAAATACCCTAGTATCATGTACTACACGTGGCAACTGAATATCTTCAAAAACTCAGTATTTCACAATTTTTGCACTTTTAGAGGCAAATTGCGCCTGTTAACGCGCACTTAAAGAATCAATCAGATGGTTCTTTCTCCATGAAATTTCACGAAGAATTTGAATCTTATTGCAGATAACTCTAGTATAACTCGTTAGACTCTTAAGATTCGTTTCAGAATGCTTTAAAACGGATTTCAATGAAGAAAATTTTCAAAAATTTTGATTTTATAAATTTCTGAGTTATTGCAATAGTTCATGTTGTATGAAAATTCGCGAAAAAGTTTATCAACGACGAACTAGAACATTATGATTTATTCAACAAAATGATGGAGAAAAATTTACTCAAATTTCATTAATATTTACTGAAACCCCGATTAAAGCTCCCTAAAAAAGCTAAAATTTCCAAATCTTTTTTGAATCGTAGAATATTATTCAGAACGAATTTGGTTGCCATAAAAATGGTTATTAACTATTTCTTTGCACTCAAAGCGTTCGAATTTCAAAATAATGTAACATAATTAAAAGCGGTAATTTACGAAAATTCGCTCTTACGATCATGCTGCATGACTGGAACTTTTTTCGATGTTTTCCTAAGTTGTTGTTACAATTATCAATAAATGAACATCATTTCGAGGTTCAGCCCGAAAAAATACCCCTAAATCATGTATTACATGTGGCAATTGGATACATTAAAAAACTCAGCATTTCACAATTTGTGCATTTAAAAATCGAGTGATGGGTCATTTCTTCATGAAATTTTATGTAGAATTCGAATCTGCAATAAAAAATGGGGGTTCCCATTTGAAAAAACTAAGTTTATGTCGTTTGCGCCACTTCTGGCGCATGTGGCACGCGCGAAAGTATTTTTCCTGAGATCTACGTAAAACATTATGAAGAATGGCGTTGGTCCCAATTTTTTACGCTGAATTCAGGGTTTTTTTTTATAATATGCATTTTATTCAGAAAAAAATTTACAAAAAATTTATTACAGATTTGTACAAAAATGCTACAATTCCCAATAAGAAGAATCTTGTGCAGGGAATTGGAGCGTCTGTTCAATATTCAGCTCTCCTGTTAGTGACTATTTAAATAATTAATTACAATACAGGATTTTTAACATCAAGTTCTAAAGATAAAGTATGTATGTATATACTTCTATTGTACTCTATTCTCCATTGGTTTACATAAATAATAGAAAATTCAGAATTTAAGGAGTAAATAATAATTGAAATAACATAAATTAGACAAAATGAAACAGTGAAGACATATAGTGCTTGTTCAGATCTTCTTTGAATTTACTAAGCGATACACTAGTTGAAATAATTTCGCAAGGTAGGTTTTTGAAAAGGATGATCCCTCTATATAGATGAGAACGTTGTGCAGCGGAAGTATTAAATCTTGGTATAGTTAGGGTAATCTTGCTTGAACTTCTTGTGCCAATATTACTTACTAGGTATTTCAAATCCCCCTTTTAGAAATCTTTTGCTAATGTAAATTATAGTAGATTTATCTAATAGTCTAAATAAGTCTAGAACTTGTAATTCTTTAAATAAATCCCTTGTCCCAAACCTAATGGGTTTTTTTAATAGGACCTTGATCAGGGCTTTTTGAATCGTAAACAAAGGCTGAAGTTTAGTTTTGAAAGCTGAATCAGTAGTGACTGGCACATTGCGTGGTAGAATTGTTTCTTTATTTTCAGGGTCATCAAGTTACGAACTTCCCGACACGTTGGTAGCAACCTTCTTATTTTTGTTGATAAATCTTTTATGTGTTCATCCCACCCAAGGCACTGATCTATTTTTACCCCTAAGTATTTTGTTACGTGTAGGTACCTGTTTTATGGTCGGACAGCTGCAGTTTATTTCGCACATCTCAGATTGATGACATGCAATTGGGCCTAAATCAGGAATTATTGAGGATTTCCATTCGAACGTTATATAGTTTGTTTTGTTAAAGTTTAATTTGAGATTTTTCATTTTCAGCCATTGGTTTATTTTATGAAGGTTGCAGGTCGTCTTTCTCTTTACTTCTTCCCATGAATCCCCTGTCACTACCATTGCCGAATCATCCGCAAAACATACATTTTTTCGGTCAATATCTAAGGAGAAAATACCATTACTATATATTACATAATATAAAGGAGCCAGAACAGTTTCCTGTGGGACGGAAAATTGGAATGTACATGCATCACTCAAATGGTCCCCTATTTTGACTCTTTGTTCACGATTCAATAAATAGCTCTCTGTCCACTTTATGAAATACGGGTTGAAATTCATATTGATCAGGGTCTCAATTAAACTGGAATGTGGTATAGTATCAAAAGCTTTGGTCAAAGAAATGAAGGGGGGGGGGGGGGTCCGTGGGACACCCACTGTTGTCTAAATTTGAATATTTTCACTACATCAAATAAATTAACTGAAGATGTTCTACCTGGAATATAATAGGAATATAACTAAAAACTCAAGGTTTATATTTTTTCCCTCATGGTGCGTGCCAACTGAGACTTACACTGAAAATTCTTTAGGCAGATCGTTGAGTAACATGAAAAGAATAAGCTCCCCCTCCCCTCCCACCATCCGACTCTCGCTCATTCTCTCTCTTCCTGTCAATCTCTCTCTCTCTTTTCCGTGCACTATACTTACCCTAACATTGCGTGTCGTTTCTCTTCCCCTCCAGGTGCTCATATTGATTTTATCAACATTTTCACGAGTTATCCCCAATTTCCCTGTCCCCCTCGTTGTGAGGGTAGTTGTGGCGTGTGCGCTAGGCCCCCCCTTTTCAACGCCAAAAGCGGTGGCGATTCTCGGAACATTCACTTTCTGGAGGTCTTTCAATTTACGAGAATATGGAATAGGCAAAGCTGCCCCTATACCTACGAAGATGAATCCTAAACGGCAGGTTACGACAAAGTGAACAAAGTCCTTGTCGGGTATTATGACCATATGAGGGATTTTTAGGGCGTCCCTCTGAAGCTAGGCTTCGTAAATAGACGGACGACCTATTGGAATTGATCCAGAGGGATGGGGGACAACCCAAGCATGAGAAAAAAATAACTGCATAATAATCTGTTTCTGACCATCCTAAGACCGAATCCCATAGGAACCATTGGTGTATGTCTGTGTGTGTGTGTGTGTGTGTGTATGTGTGTGTCTGTGTGTGGTGTGTGTCTGTGTGTGTGTGTGGTGTGTATGTGTGTGTCTGTGTGTGGTGTGTGTGTGTCTGTGTGTGGTGTGTGTCTGTCTGTGTGTGTAACAAATTTTGTCGACGCTGCCCAAGCCACAATTCACAACCGATTTTCGAGCTTCTTTCTTTGTTCGATCCCAGTTCTAGTCAAGTTGTGCAAGAAACCTTGGAAATTTAGAATTTGAAGATGGAAGAGGGGGAATGGAGGGGGTAAAACCGGAAAAACATGGTTTTTTTCCACAAATTTTGTCGACACCACTCAGGTTATAAATCTCTACTGATTTTCGTGATTCTTATTTTTTTCTCTCGTATAATTTTGGAAAGTATGTCAGGATTTTCAAATTTCAACAAGAGAGGGGGTGAATGGAGGGAATTATACTAAAAAAACATGATGTTTTAACTATTCTTGTCCGATTTTTGTGATTCTTTTTTGTTCGATCCCAATTCTAGTCTAGTTGTGCAAGAAACCTTGGAAATTTAGAATTTAAAGATGGAAGAGGGGGATGGAGGGGGTAAAACCGGAAAAACATGGTTTTTTTCCACAAATTTTGTCGACACCACTCAGGTTATAAATCTCTACTGATTTTCGTGATTCTTATTTTTTTCTCTCGTATAATTTTGGAAAGTATGTCAGGATTTTCAAATTTCAACAAGAGAGGGGGTGAATGGAGGGAATTATACTAAAAAAACATGATGTTTTAACTATTCTTGTGATTCTTTTTTGTTCGATCCAAATTTTAGTCTAGTTGTGCAAGAAACCTTGGAAATTTAGAATTTGAAGATGGAAGAGGGGGAATGGAGGCGGTAAAACCGGAAAAACATGGTTTCTTTCGACAAATTTAGTCGACACCAGCCAGGCTACACTGATTTTCGTGATTCTTATTTTTTCCCTCATGAGTCCGATATAGTTTTGGAGAGTATGTCAGTATTTTCATATTTCATCAAGAGAAGGGGTGAATGGAGGGAGTTATGTTCTAACTATTATCTAACTAACATCTATTATCTAATTAACTAACATAAATCGTGATGTTCTAACTATAATTGTCCGATTTTTGTGATTCTGTTTTGTTCGATCCCAATTCTAGTCCAGTTGTGCAAGAAACCTTGGAATATTTCCATGATTTTGGTTTTCCATGGTTTCAATGGTTTTTTTCCACAAATTTTGTCGACACCACCCAGCCTATAAATCTCTACTGATTTTCGTGATTCTTATTTTTTTTCCCTCATGAGTCCGAAATAGTTTTGGAAAGTATGTCAGGAATTTTCAAATTTCATCAAGAGAGGGGGTGAATGGAGGGAATTTCACTAAAAAAAAAAAAAAACATGATGTTTCAACTATTCTTGTCCGATTTTTGTGATTCTTTTTTGTTCGATCCCAATTCTAGTCTAATTGTGCATGAATCCTTGGAAATTTAGAATTTGAAGATGGTAGAGGTTAATGGAGGGGGTAAAACCGGAAAAATATGGTTTTTTCCTCAAATTTTGTCGGCACCACCCAGGCTTTACTTATTTTCGTGATTCTTATTTTTTTTCCCTCATGGGTCCAATATAGTTTCGGAAAGTTCTTATGTCAGTATTTTCAGATTTCATCAAAAGAAGGGGTGAATGGAGGGAGTTATGTTCTAACTATTATCTAACTAACATCTATTATCTAATTAACTAACATAAATCGTGATGTTCTAACTATTATTGTCCGATTTTTGTGATTCTTTTTTGTTCGATCCCAATTCTAGTCTAGTTGTGCAAGAAACCTTGGAAATTTAGAATTTGAAGATGGAAGAGGGGGAATGGAGGGGTAAAACCGGAAAAACATGTTTTTTTTGACAAATTTTGTCGTTTTTACTAATTCACCTGATTTCCTTGACAGTTTCATTATTTAGCGAAAATAAGCTATTTAGATGATGGCTTCGAAATTGTAAAAGTGGGTAGGAAGGGTCGGGGACCTCGCAAACTGTTATAAAGGAAAAGTCATATTGTTACCCGCAACACAAGGTTGAAACTAGAAGTAAATGTGATTATTTAATGGTTGTGCCATTGGTAAAAAGTAACAACTACTTTGACGCAGCAAGCTTAAACATACCGTAGTATTGTAGTCATTAATGAAATGCCAAAAGAAATTAGAAAATCTTTAATTCTGAGCACAGTTCTGAATGATTATTTTCTTGCCTTGAGAAGATAAAATTTAACTTCTTGGTGAGTCAATCACTGGGTCCCTGTCAATCACTGGTCCCTCCACCTACCATTAATTTAAACCAAAAATAATATTGGACGGAGTACAGTATGGCCCATATTCTCGTGACGTCACGCCTGGAGTAGGTTCGCGTTTCAGCCAAAGTCGGCCTGACTGCCTTACGTCAATGAATCGCTACTCAACTAACCTATTTCTCACAAGAAGTTTGCCGTCTCACGTCAACATAATCGTGGTTATAAGGCCATTTTTCAACAGTTTTGTTTTGAAAAAGTATAATATTGTAGCAATACTAAGTTTCAATTCGAATAAATGTTATATTAATCGTGCCTGCTAGCGCAAAAATTGATTGTAGATTGCTGTCAACGATACCAATCTAACGTGAACGAGTTTTTATTTGGACTATGAGCCTACTAACTATTGCAGTTAATCAGTGTCAGAAAACTATAGAACTTCATTCGTTTAGGCTTTAACCTGAATAATAGTAAAGAAAAGATGATTGAAAATTCCTCAGGTGTGAGTAGTGCTGTGTAGGTACCTAGCCATTGCTCAGGTAGCTTCATCAGCGTTTTATTATAAGTTCGTAGTACTATGCTTAACTGAGGAAGCTTTACTTGTTATATTAAATGAATAAAAGGAGAGATTTGATAGTTCGTCAAAGTAAACAAGGCAGGTTGTTGCTACACCAAGAAACAAAACTACTTAGATACCTACCAGATTTGTTGTTGGTTTGAAGTGCCTAAACAAAGTAGGTGGGTCGTTGCTTTGCCGACGAATACGACCTCTGATTAGCAAGTTTGTCAAATATCGAATCAGGGAATATGCAACATGAATTAAAAACCAGCTGCAAGGAAAAAACCTTGAAATACATTCTTCTGAAGGTAAGATTTCATAAAGACGGCATTGGCAGTGCAGTTATTGCGCGAGTTTTGCAGTTTCCCAAATTTTAGAGACAAAAAAGGTAATTAGGTACCTACTTTCGTTTTTATCAATGAAGTACATGAACAAGTAATAATATACGGAAAGTACGTTGGTATACCTTCCCTCTAGGTAGGTACTTACCTTTCCACATGAGATACTTACTATTCCCGCCTCACATAACACATCCTTTCACAAGACCACTTTCACAGTACTCCAAAGATTTTTAGTTTCAATTGGTTCAAAGAACAGTTCTAAAACTAGATAGGTAATCCAAAGCTTCGCGGCTGATGTCTGGAACATCTAGAACACTTGTATGTCAACTCCCCAACACACAGTTCATATGGATCTCTACCCCACAGATTAAACCTTGCGTTCATAGCGTTTGAGGTCATCACCTGATAATAACTTGACGTAATTTGCATGAAATTTATCATCCTGCATATTACAAATAATGAAAATAATGACTAGGAACTATGCTATGCAGTTGTCCAGCTGTGGCTACAAATGGCGTATTTTCGCATAGTTTACTCGTCACCATGACAACAAGGTGAAATAACTTCGACTTCGCCTTGCCTCGATGTAAGGATGCGCTAGTGTCCAAGTCTCGAGAATATCACCCATAGGCATCTTTCCCCTACCTACCTACTTCATGTGCCTAAGTAGGTACGAACAAAAATCTTCTCTATTCGTTTATGTGACATTTCAGCCGGCTACCGAAACACTTATTTGGAATCAATGGTCTCCATAAAATTGCGATATTTTCTCCCCTTTCGTGCGGGGAGATGAAAGTTTACAGTACCTTCTTTTTTAAGACAGTTTTATTTTTGGGGTCCCTCCTACGCAAGCCATTTCACACATCCCCAGCAACAGGAAGATTTTTTCCCCTGAAGCGGGGAGTCTGGTTTGCATTGTCAGGAAGAAGCAGGTAGTCCGAACTCTGTGCCGGTTTCTCGGAATTGGTGAAAACCCACGACCTTTGGCGATTCACGTAACGTTGCATCGGAGGTCGCATTTTGCCTGAAAGGTTGTAAAAGCGATCCACAAAGAGTCGAGTCATAAAAGTCGCCCAGTTTGTGATTCATCCTTTTTTTTTTGTCAGGTACGAAATGTTGGCGAGGAAGGAGTTTTTTTTCCCTTTGGCCCCAGGAGAGACTGCCATCAGTGCCTACCTCCGAATTTCCTAACGTGTACCTACAGGAAGTCGAGAGCCCCAGATCCACTCCGACCTCGAGCGCATATAAAGCATTTCTACACGAAGTGGCCTCTTTCGTTCATTCATCTACAATACGGGCTACCACAATACAACAGGATTTTAATATATCAGTAACACGAGGAAAAAATGTCTGCCAAGTTGGGTGGGCAGTATAGCTTCCTCACACATTGTAACATGGACATACAGAATTAGTTGTTGAATAAAGTACGAGTCGAAATGATTGATAAGTCGCCGTTATAAGGAATTGACGTTTGCGCACAAACTACTATTATTCCTTCAGATTATCACATATTTATCAAAAATACAAAGCTTTTCGGCTAAATTTTAGCCATCTTCAGGTATACACAACAAACTAAAACACGGGAGAAAAGCTACTTTTAGTTTACTCCCCTGTTTTAGTTTGTTGTGTATACCTGAAGATGGCTAAAATTTAGCCGATAAGCTTTGTATTTTTGATAAATATGTGATAATCTAAAGGTTTTTTATTACAATCACCTAAATTATGGAGGATTATCACAAAAAGTCTGCACCAACTCTTCTGAGATTATTGTACTATTACTCCAACGGCAGTGTAATTTATGGGGGAACGTCTTGGGGCTAAATCGCACAATCCTTGAAAATTTCATACAAATCGGTCCTTTAGTCTCGGGATTTTGTTTGTGTCGATCAATTTCAGTATAAGGCATGCCCTACAGTTAATACTCCACCAATCGCGATATAAATAAGGAATTTTTCTAGAACATATATCTATCTACTCCCCGAGTTTGAACGAAATCGGGCCGATAGATGATAAGTTGATACGTTATAATAAACTAACATTAACACATGCGCACAGACTACGTTTATGTGACGGCAATGAATGTTATACGGGACCCTCTAGAAGCAATTCCGTACGTTCCCTGAAAATATCACCAAAATCGTTCCTTTAAGGCCTGTTTTCCTAGGGACAGGTTTTTTGCGCAGCAGGAACCGAATTAGCCTGAAAAACGTCGGCAGGAGCTTTTCCTAGTGCCGTGTTTTATCTGTTCAGTTGGATTTGAATTGTGTTGAAGGTAGGTGCCACGTGTTTGTGTGTGAAAACATTTACCTACTGCTGAAATAGAGAACATGATGAGAAAGAGAAATACCTAATACCTAGGGCTATACCTGTCCCTAATACTATAGGTACCTAATGCATTGATAATTAAAGAAATAATAGATGGTGACGAAGAACAACAGTTCATATTAACAAAATATGCCAAAGTAAGGAAACGTGTGAGTGTATATTCAAGTGTATTCTCAAACCGCAGAAATGTTCAGCAGTTTAATCAAGACAGCAGTCTAGCAGCAAGCGCGGCGGTATGTTCAGCGGTTTCATCTTCTCGACGATGAAGAAAAATTCTAAAGATAATTTAGGCTGCCCAGAGAAAGATTTGGGATGTCCCAAGAAGATGTCCCGCTTTGGGATATCTTAAAAACTTGCAAATCGAAAATTGGAGCAACACAAACACCGGAATCCAAGGCAATCGCGCCAGCGTACTGAGCAGTCGACTCCTCCTCGAGCAGTCGGGCCAGCCGCGTCAACGCAAAACGTCCTGCGCTGGCGTGATGCGTTCTCTAGGAAAACACCCTAACTAAATTCAAGGGAATCTGTGGCTAACGTTAAACGTCCGGCGTAACACGTTGTCAACGGCGCAAAAAACTTGTCGCTAGGAAAACAGGTATTTAGACTCGGAGTTTTGACTGTGTCAATCGATATGAGTTCCGCGAATGCGCAATACTAACAACAACAACAATTACTATAACAATTGCGATATAATTTATAGGACATTCTTCTAGAACATAAACCCAATTACCTACCGAAATTGAACGAAATCAGACCAACAGATGATAAGAAATCGACGTTATGAGAAATTCACGTTTACGCATTCGCACGTTATGAGAAATTCACGTTATGAGAATTCACGTTCACAAATTCGTTCACAAACGTTCAAAAATTCACGAGAATTTCACGTTATGAGAAATTCACGTTTACGCATGCGCACAGGCTACTGTTGATTCGACGGCATTGAAAATTATAGGGAACCGTCTAGGAGCTAACCCGCACAATCCCTGAAAATTCCATCGGAATCGGACTGGAACTTGGTATAGTTTTGGGCGTGACTAGGATTTACCACAGACAGATAGTCAGACAGACAGACATGGAACCAAAATTGATCTGCAAGCTCTGAAACGCAAAAAGCAAGAGGAAATTTTGATTTTGGAGGATAACAATTTTTTCGACTTCAATCACGAACACAATGCTTCCCTACCTTCGACCGATAGAAAATTACCACAATAAAACTTCCAGCATGAAATGTGAAAGTCCTGACATATTTTCCAAAACTAGACCAAATTTTTAATTGAACAAAAAAATGATAATGAAGTGATCACGAGAATAGTTGAAATATCATGATTCATTAATATTACCCCCTCCATTCACTCCTTCCTATCAAGAAATTTGAATCTCCTGACGTACGCCCCAAAACTATATCAAATTCGTAATGGAAAAAATAATAATCATGAGAATCGGCCGAGATTTGTAGCTTGGGCAGCGCTTGAAAGAATCGGTAATAAATTATTCCCTCCACCCCGCACCTCGATAGCAATTCGGAAATTCCCAAGGTTTGTTGCACAACTAGACTAATAGTGTCGTAGGAATTAGTCGGGATGCGGCCCAGGGGAAAAAAATTTGAAAGTGAATTTATTTCATGTTTTTTATTTGACGTTTCGTCCACTTGCTGAGGACATCCTCAGGATCTGGTGTGTCCAAGAAAATTTTTTAAACGTCCGAATATAACGGACTTGTCAATTATATGAAGCAACAACGGTGGTACACCTAGTCAAATAAGTCGAAAGCTACTACTCTTGAGAATATCAAGAAAGTTAAGAAAAATAGTGTCACTGAAGAAAAAATAAAGGAAGAAAATGAAAATATAGGGAAACTATTCAACTGCTGGATTTGTATACCGTTATTTTTTTCTCATGCTTTTGTGTTCCCCCACCCTCCCGATCAATTCTAATAGGCGTCCAAATCAAATCGGTTTTTATTTGCTTATTGGTATAATGACGTCCAATATCGGGTGTGAAGAATGTGGGATTTCACCCCACGTGTCTACCGGCATAGCAAAAAAAAAGACCTTTTATACAACCACACACACTATAAATACAATCACACCCTATACAGCTACATAATAAAACTTTAACCAATTATTAACAAAGGATTTAACAAATTAAATTAGCGAATCAATGTTGTTGATACCAAGTCGTTTGATCTCGCTCAAATTCGGATGATAGTCGGGAGATGACAATTTGATCATCTTATATCAATTTCAGCATGATTGTATTATTAATAGCTAACTCGCACGCGCCAATCTGAAATCCTTGTACCTATCAAGCTTCATTTTCACAGCTTTCATCCGATATTAATGAAATTTTCAGGGAATGTGCAGGTTAGGGTGATGACGGTCCCCTATCAGTTTCATCGTTCCTGACTGAATAATTCACTATGCGTATCCATAAATGTAAATTCTACCGAGCGTCATTTTCTCACGCCCTAGTCGTCGTCCGATTTCGCTCGAATTTGGATAGTTGGGGGATGCCGATTTGATCATCCCACATAAATTTCAACTTGATTGTATCAATAGTAGCTACTGTGCATGCGCCAATCTAAAATCCTTGTAACGACCTTAATTTTCACAGTTTTCATCCGATTTTGATGAAATCGTCTGTGAATGTCCAAGTTAGGTTGTAGATGGTCCAGTACCGGTTACATTGTTTTCAACACATCAGTTCATTCTGCACTTGCACAAACATAAATTTCATCGAGTATCATTTTTGGTTTATTATTTCCAATAATAAGCCTATGTGATCGTGTAGCAAAACATTTTTATAACCCCCCCTCAAACTTTGTCACCTTACGTTTCAAGGTGCGTAGAATCCAAATTTGAAATGTCCGTCCGCCGTCCGGGCCATAAAAGGCCTAAGAATTGACTTAAAAAACCCGTTCTTTCGCACATAGACTCCATTTGGGGTCTAGTTGGTCCTAACGTTTAACCATCCCGATCGCTCTACTCGCATAGATGCTATGGGCCAAAAACGGGCGAAAAAGTGTCTTTTTCGAGGCTTTGAGTGTTAGACTTACGCACGCGCGCACGCCTGGCACGCTTGGCAGGGGGTCACGGTGGGTGGGGGGGGGGGGGGGGGGGGTGGAGTGAGAGGAGGCGCCGCGGCACCATGAGGTGGGTACAGCGTTCCTTCGAGGCATGAATATATGTTTTTTTTCTAGGTCATATTTGTGTGTTAATACCATTGCTTTTCCTATGCATATTTAATAACATATCCTCTCAACTTTTCGTATGTACTTAGATAATGATATTATTAAGACAATAACTATTTGAATAGATAGGAGCTCAAATCGAGAAATATAAACATGCGTATATTAATTATAGAAGTAGGTATAGGTTGTGGCATTTCGAAAAAGGACACACCGAGGAGTCTGGACGGGCCTTATGACGTACGCAAGCCAACTAAAACTACGATCAAACTCAATTGAAAAAATAATAAACCTTTGTGAAATAATTTGCAGCGTTTTTTCGTTTCTTAATTGACCAATTATTACGTTTCACGCTACTTCTCGATTTACTCTTTTCCGCTATGGAATTTTTCAAGATCATTTCAAAATTTCTCAATGATCTACGAGTGTACACATTCATGATACGTAAACGAGGAAGCCACACCCAATTTGGTTTTTCTTTTTGTTGGAAAACTCCGAAAATGGAGGACAATTCAGTACAATGGAGGACATGGAGGACACATACGAACTAAATCACTCGCGACGAAGTTGTGGAAATCCACTTCAAAACGGAAGTTAGTGAAAAACGTTGTATATTTCCACGAAAAATAAAGGAGTTACAATGTTAAATCGATTTCGACGGTTAGGCTGTTAATCGATTTAAAGAGTTACACTGTTAAATCGCGTTTTTAGTTATTGTTTGTTACTGATGATGGCCTAACCGTCGCAATCGATTTAACAGTTTAACTCTTTTATTTTTCGTGGAAATAGACAACGTTTTTCACTAACTTCCGTTTTGAGATGGAGGACACAGTCGTAAATGGGGGACATGTCCTCCCAAAGGATACCATCCGGTAACCCTAACCAAGCATCATTTTCTCACGTTTGAGTTTGGATGGGGGCGTCAATGAGGCAGACGTGCTGCAAGTGTTAGGTGAAATCCGTGTTGAGAGCGAGCTTGGGGTTCCATTACGCCACCGTATTGGAAGGAGCGACTTTACTTCGAGAAGGGGACAAGGCCCCGCTATCGTATCAGGTAGGACAAGAATGTCGGGTAGTGACGTCACCTATTTTTCGAACTAACGGATCCACGTGCCCTACATACTCGGCTTAGGGTCGGATTCGCCGCGCATTCAAACTTTTATTAACTATCTCCAACACACAACTGCCCCTGGTTGTGGGTAACATGTTCGTGGTTTCCAATTCAAGTATTAGTAGGATAAACCTGTACACTTACGTTCGAATACTCATCAAAATTGACGACATCGTCCTGGAGCTGTTTTTTCGCATAAAAACGCACAAAAATAACTGAGATATGGTTGATTTTAAGCTCCAAACTGACCTATCCTGAAGCTTTTCTGCTTGGAAACGCACACACACAGTAAAATGACATGATACCTGGTTTTTAGTTAGTAAAAAAGGCAAAAAAAGTCCAGTCATGCAGCATGACCCCATGAGCGAATTTTTGAAGAAATCTTCGACATTTCAGTCGCTATATCGCCGAGCGGAGAGAGGCCTTGGGTCTGCGTGCTAGTACGTACATAAATAGAACTTCTTCATAATTTCATGGCTGATATTTTCTAAGCCACAGTCAGTATTAAAGCTACATCAAGTCCTAAAACAGTTGAGCGTAGAACATTAAAGAGAGCGACCGAGAGAATCGGAGGACGGAATATTTCACAGAGTAAACTCATCAGTTGTGATTACATTTTTTTTTTTTTTTTTTTTTTTTTTTTAACAAGCACCTACTACCTAGGTTTTAAACAGGATTTAAACTAGGATTTAAACTAGGATTGGTTATACAGGGATACTTCCATAAGAGTAGTTCAATCTGAATTTGGACAATGTTTCATGCAAATATTACCGATTATTACAACTAGCGCACAGCATTATTTCGATTTTTGACTGATTTTTCAACATTGAAATTTTTGAAAACTTGATACCTACATATTCTTATAGGAAAATTTACGCTGATTCCGAATATACCACATGTTAGTATGCTGAAAAAATTATTTCGCACAACAAATCGCAAAAAACAGGCTATTTTGAAATTTTTGACAACCCGAAGATGTAATCCGATCATACTGGCCTACGAACTTGAACTATCGTTTTTTGTCCTCAACATTTTAAAATTTGTTTGAAGTTTCTAGCACAATTCTACGGACAGTTATCGTCTGGAATGACACACACATACATACATGTATACGTACATATATACATATATACATACATACATAAAAAAATGCGTTAAATTTCAGAATATGATTCAGAATAGCCTGAAACGGATTTCTGCATAAAATTTTTTCAAAAATTCACATTCTACAAATTTTGAGGCGAGAGCAATAGCGAATTCAAAAATTCGCTAAAAACCATGGGCGGGAGTTGAAAAATGCATTACTTTGGCGCGCACTGGTGTGCAAACAGGAGTATAAAAATCTCAATACGATGGTAAATGCTCTTTTGGCCAATTTGTGTGCGTTTCGTGCTTTTGGGGGGGCATCCCCAATTTAATCTATGATACATTGTAAACTTTCCGTACACGTCGACTCACTACGTTGCTCCCGCCTCCTCTCCGCTGCTACTACGCTTAATCGACTAGAGTAATAAGTAGCTGAATACTTACTTTAGATAGTTGGGAAGACCGTTGTACCTACGAACCCTATTTACATTTTACCCAACTTATCGTAGAAAAGGGAGTATGACAGCCGTCGCACTGTGGGGCAGAATCCAAGAAACCGGACCGAAATAAGAAAAAACAAAATTTCGATACAGCGTACGGAAACTTGTGTGACTGATAAATAACATTCCGGAGCATTTATTTCGATGATACCCAACCTCTGGATCCAACCACCGAGTATGTTCAAACATGACGCCCCACGCTCACCATTTTCCCTGTTACGAATAACGTTTAGAAAGATCCATCAGTCAGATCTATCTATTAATTATAGGCGTAAGTTGATTTACCGCCCAGTTATGAATACTCCAAAGAAAGTTAAGAAATAAAAAACAAAATTTTATATTCTCGATTAATGGTAGAAACATATCAATTGTAATGTATCAAGTTTTCAAAAATTTCAAAGTTGAAAAATCAGTCAAAAATCGAAATAATGCCGTTCGCTAGTTGTAAAAATCGGTAATATTTGCATGAAACATTGTCCAAATTCAGATTGAACTACTCTTATGGAAGTATCCCTGACCAATCCTAGAACCATGCTGTATAAAACTTAAACATCCTTATTAACAAAAAAAGTGCTTGTTAAAAAAAAAAAAAAAAAAAAAAAAAAAAAAAAATGTAATCACAACTGATGAGTTTACTCTGTGAAATATTCCGTCCTCCGATTCTCTCGGTCGCTCTCTTTAATGTTTTACGCTCAACTGTTTTAGGACTTGATGTAGAAATCTACAAGATTAGTTTAATAATAATAAAGTATGAGTACCTCCTAATTATTTTTAATAATTTGATTCCATGTGTGTCTATCAAAATCATAAACTAAAATTTCTCTACTCGATCAATAGCGACTGAAATGTCGAAGATTTCTTCAAAAATTCGCTCATGGGGTCATGCTGCATGACTGGACTTTTTTTTTGTCAAGTATAACGATTTCTTTCAAATTGTCAATTATCAATTGAATAATTTTCAGAATTTTTTTTTTCCACAGCTCTTTTCCTAATTTTTAATATTTTATAGGTACAGTGTTTCAGAGAAAGAAAGAGGGACTGAATGGATGTAACTTTTCGAGTTCCTAAAAAGTTCCTAACGTCCTTAGGTGCCCAATAGATGCACGAGATATTTTTTTTTAGTGAGAACGAGATTGAAAATGATGTTCCTAATTACATTTATGTATGTAACACAACCTTACTGAAAAAATTTTGTGACCTTCGTACAGTAAAAATATTATTCATAGTTCTTTTCTAATTCCTCAAACCGAACTAATAGTAGTAGTAGTAAGTTGTTTATTGTATTAAATCAATGATTATTACAAAGAGTTCAGGTCCACTTACACATCAAGATTAGAAAAATATATAATAGCTAAGAAATTAGTCAAATATCTTCTTCCTAATCTAGTTAACAGGGCATTACAGCTTAATGAAGTACATGCAAAATAAACGAGTACATCGATATGAAATTAATATAAATAATAATAATCCGTTATGAATCCAATCCATAACATCCACGCTATACCTGTGGTACTTGTACAATATCCACAACAAGCCTATCCTGTTGTACACTATACAATGCTAATGCTGTACATATCAGACACCTATTCGGTGGGCGCAATTGATTGAAGTGCTAGTGCACTAGCAATAAAATGATATAAATTTAACATTTTCTCCTCCCTATCATCACCAAAATCGAGCAAATTAGCCAGACGATCCTCATCCTCAACCACTGGTAGCCCACTGATGTATTTCGCAATGAATTGCCTTCGGTGCGGTTTTAAGATCGGGCAACGTAGACAAAAATGGCAGAGGGTGTCCGCTTCTTTCATATTGCATATCTTGCATAAGCTCTCGCTTCTACACTTATGAGGAGTACCTCTGTAATAAACAGTTACGAAAAACTTTGAAGACAGATGCAACTGGTACAAAACCCTCTCAATCTGGACATTTTGAATGAGTCCCAAGTACTTCTGCCGACCTGAATAGTCCGCTATCCTCCTATAGAACATATATTAAATCTGGCACTGTAAACCAGATTGATGTCCTGGCACCAAAAATGGTTGTAGAGTTTTTCGATTAGTGACGGTAGGATCGATTTCAAATTTCGAGGGTCCTCAGCTGTTAGGGTATCGTGGGAGCCAAGGACAGCAAGCATGTTAAAAATGCAGGTATACCAGTCGTTATGATCAGTTGAACTGGTTGAAGAATTACGTATGTAATTACGAATTAATTATGTATGTAACACAACCTTACTGAAATACGGACTCGTTACGATTGAAATGTCTAGTAATATTTTCTTCGGAATAAAAATTTTGTGACCTACGTACAGTAAAAATATTACCCATCCATGGTTCTTTTAGCGAATTTTTGAAGAAAATTAAGCTATTGCTCTCGCCTCAAAATTTGTAGAATGTGAATTTTTGAAAAACTTTTATGCAGAAATCCGTTTCAGGCTATTCTGAATCATATTCTGAAGTTTAACGCATTTTTTTTTATGTATGTATGTATGTGTCATTCCAGACGATAACTGTCCGTAGAATTGTGCTAGAAACTTCAAACAAATTTTAAAATGTTAAGGACACAAAACGAAAGTTCAAGTTCGTTGGCCAGCATGATCGGATTATATCTTCGGGTTGAAATTTTCAAAAATGTAGGTAGTAAAAAATTCCAAAATACCCTGTTTTTTGCAATTCTTTGTGCGAAATAATTTTTTCAGCATACTAACATGTGGTATATTCGGAATCAGCGTAAAATTTCCTATAAGAATATGTATCAAGTTTTCAAAAATTTCAAAGTTGAAAAATCAGTCAAAAATCGAAATGTCGTTCGCTAGTTGTAAAAATCGGTAATATTTGCATGAAACATTGTCCAAATTCAGATTGAACTACTCTTATGGAAGTATCCTTGTATAACCAATCCTAAAACCATGCTGTTTAAAACGTAGGTAGTAGGTGCTTGTTAAAAAAAATTTGATTCCATGTTTGTCTATCAAAATCATAAACTAAAATTTCTCTACACGATCAATAGCGACTGAAATGTCGAAGATTTCTTTAAAAATTCGCTCATGGGGTCATGCTGCATGACTGGACTTTTTAATTCCTCAAACCGAACTTTCTTATTTTCAGTAATCTGACACATCCAAGCCCTTGTGTGCAGATGCTGAATGAAAAATACCTCAGTGTGTAAGTCGAGAACGTTAACTTTAATGTATACTTTAACTTTCATTAAAATACTTTACTTTTACTTGGTTGCAGCCAGAATATACTTTATATGATCCGAAAAAATCTTTCAACCCTAGACGTGACGGTCACAGTGACTCAATACAATATCATGTTGTTGTTAAATCTATATACTGCTCGCCAGTTTGAAGCTATTGTGAGCATAAAGTGTCAAGTCAATACAATCTATGAATATCAACAATATCAATCAAGTCACAATATCAGTATCTGGTCCCGATCACCGCACTTTACAACCTTTCAACTCTCTGTTTATCGGCGGACCCAATGCGAGCTGCAGGGGTGACAACTGCGGACCCAACTCGTGCTCTACCCGGCCTTATTAGGGAGTTTTCGCAACGCTGAATCGTAGTCGAGTGGGAGGAACTACGAATAGAAAGGGAGAATTGCGCATGCGCGAAAAATGCTAACGGTTAGCGGTTCATTCGTTGTACGAATAGAAAAATACTATTCGGAGCTCAAGGGAAACCGAATACAGCTCCGAATACGCATGTAACTTTCCATGACGATAACCTATAATGCTATAATCAATTTTTTTAGTTCCTAATTCAAGGTGGCATGATTGCGCATTGTGATATTCGTGATTTTCAAAAAAAGGTAGTTGGTTTGTAGGATTTATCCTAAGGGTCATTCTCATTTCATTTGCCGCTTTGGGTCGTTTGAGAACCTCAGTGATGTGAAATATGAAAGTGCTCGAAAATGAGGTTAGATCGGCAAATACTACTCATTGTACATTGCAGATTTGTGTTCCATAGATGAACAGTGAGTTTTTCATTGACGTATTTTATACATTTTTTTGTATTAAAAAACATGATATCCAACTCATGACTTTACATAAACCTAAGTACGCAGATATGAAGAAATAATATTCTAAAAATAAATTGGTGGCGTAATCTGCGAATTATTCCCTGCAGGGGGTGTGGGAAGTGAAGAAAAGTCGTCCTTTAATTCCTTACTTCCCCTGTAATTTATTTGATACCGGTTTCGGTCTTAATACAGACCATCCTCAGTAAAAAAAAATGAAAAACTCTGAGCATCCTAGGAGCAAACAAAACAGGCATAAACGTCAACAATATCATGAGAGAGAAAACTTAACATTACAACTAGCAACTAATAGGCAAAAGGAACAAACATACCTTCAAGAACATCAATTTTGGGTAACCATCCAACATAAAAGAAAAGTTAAACTTATGAGGGAGTGGCAAAAGCGTGCAGCAAGCCTCACAGCGTCTGGAAATATAGTATGCATATGAAATAGTATCATTGGGTGCACAACAACTAACAGATGAAAAGGGGAAGGGGTTACCGGATTTCAAAAATTTATTTCTGTAAAATGGATGACTTAGGCAAAATTGTTGTCGTTGCTCAAGTAAGTACAAAAAAATCACGTTCAAACGTAATATTCAGATTTACGGAATTCATGTTGAAGGCAGTGTAATTGAGCTTAAATCTCAGGAGTGTTACCCTATTATTGTACCGTAATATCAGGAGTGTTACCCATCCTTGGTCACACTCCTGAGAGGTAACACTCATGAGAATTTTCAGGAAAAATGGCGTCACACAGGATGATGAAGTGACAAAACTCGGGGATGGTTACTGTTTGAAACCTGTCACCAAGCAGTATGGTTGTTGATATCGGATTATTTTGTTTAAGCACTAACAACCCTCGTAATTAGTGTAACACTCATGATTGACAATAAAAATACTCCCCATGTTTTTAGGCTTCTTTCGCTGTAAAAACTGCTGCAACTCCAAGCACTCCACTGCAGTCTCACATCTTCAACTGGACAATATAACCTTCACATCTGACTGTTTCCCGCCATTTTCCATCGGCTTTCTTGATCGCAAAAATGATAACACTCCTGAGGCCCCATTGAGAAGAGATATGACAACTGACTGAAAAACTAGTTTTTCACGGGTTGTAAAAATCTTAAAAATGTAAATCCTTACTCTAAATAAAGAGGAACCAACTTACTGCAGCTAGTAACCCTGGCCAGTTCTAGATTGTCATTGTTTCATAACTACCTAACTTCTACTTAGGTGTTAGGTAGGAGGGGACGGTAACACATTTCAGGTTTCATTCGTCATCACTTTGTATTGGTTAAAGGGGATTTTGGGCTGTCCGATTATTACTTCGTTGATCTCCCAACCCCAAAACCCCCTTTTCCCCCTTTACCCTTTTTTCCCCAAAATCGCTAGTTTTGGTCAAGAATTGTGAGAATTCGTTGTCGGGGACATGAAAGCGGCAAATGAAATGAGAATGACCTCTAACTTAAATTATGCTGACACCTTATAATGGAAGTAGTATAGATCTTGCTGCTTCTAAGAACAGGGTCAGAAAGGTCACCAGAAATGGCGAAATTAAAAAATATGAAAGGTTGAGACGGGGTTTGAACTGTGGACGTTCGGAATGCGAACCGACGCCTTAGCTCGCTTAGCTATCTCAACCAGAGGTATATGTGGCGATAAAACTGATTGATACATCTCCGTATTTTTTTTCGCGCCCGAGCGTGGGGCGTATAATAATCTAATTAAAAACGAAATAGCATGGGACGATGAAACGTGTTTTGAAATGATTAGTGAGATTTTTCCTATTAGTTTTTTACATGTTTGTTTCATTTTTCTTTCTGCATATTGGTCGTAAGATATGCAGTTACGAAATGAGTGCAACGTCCATCTTATCGAATTCCCAAAATGTGGCGTGATCATTCGCTCATGAAACGCATCAAGGTAGGGATGTTTGTATCTATAAAAGGAATAGCGCGTCTAAGATAAGTTTCACTGGTCACAGCTCAACCTACGTAAGCTCAAGCCTACCTTCTCAACCTACATACCTACCAGCTACCTACCCTAAACTCAAGGTAAGCCTTTATTTAATTATTATGGCAGTAGTAAACTTTGATAAATTGTATATCTGCATAAAATCAAATTTTCTAAAAATTAATAACTTGATTTATTGTAAATCATGTAGTGAGGAATTCCACTTCTCTCAACGTCTTGGCAGAACATATGTCAAACATGAATTGCTTCCAAGATTTTCAGAGGACTTGGAGCTCACATTAAAAACATGTGATGAGTGTAGCAATGATGTTTTTGTATGTCAATTTGCTTCACGATGTGATTCATGTATGCATGAATTGTTAGATCAAGCGAATGAAGCAGAAAAAAAGAGTTATGCAATAGAAGGTGACGATGAAATATTTAAATTAGACCCATTGCATTACAGTTGAATGTATATGCATTGAATATATTAAATGTACATTTCTGTAGTATTTATATATACATGTACATTAAGATAAAGGATAAATCATTCGCTTGATCTAACAATTCATGCATACATGAATCACATCGTGAAGCAAATTGACATACAAAAACATCATTAGTACGCTCATCACATGTTTAACGTGAAAATTAAAAAAACAGGTATAATTCCAACAAGGAAATCCCATTGTTGGGTATGTGAAACATCGCACAAGATGTTTTTCCTAGAGCTTAGTTCCAATAATAATATGTGTTTATTGCAGAATAGTCATGGAGTCAATAATTGCCCGCTTGAACCATGCTGGAGATCGCAAGTTTGAGACTATTTCGGTGGGGAAACTCCCCATTAACGAGGAGTTCAGTATTTCTGCAATGAGGATTATTAAAGGAAAATATGGAAACAGTATTGTGGCCGAAATAAAATCATTGGCGACCGGCTCCTCAATCAACATATGGATGCCCAAAAGATACGGGGACATATTAAAAGAATGTGTCTCGAATTACAAAGGTAAGCTAACTGTTTTTGATTAATCCTTAGATACGAGTAACAGTCTCATCCAATGCACAAACCTAAAATCCTTGAATTTCTCACCATCCAATGTTGATCTGTATAAGCATGTATTGGATAAATATGAGGAAGCGTGCCACATCCAACTTGTTTATTTTTCATTTTTTAGCGGGATCGTACGTCATGACGTTCAAGGGGAAAAATCCGTCTGACGAGTCTTTCATCCTCTTATTTAGAATGCGTGATGATGATGATGATGATGATGATGGCGATGATGGTGATAATATTGCTGCCGATGAAGATACAAGTTATTATGAACAGCAGCCGTCCACATCAGCAGCGAGTAAAAGAAAACAATATTCTAGTTCTATGAACAAGAGACAAAAGAAAAAAAACTAGCATGCTCTTTGTGCAATAGGTTGTTCAGTTGTAGATTAGAATATTTAAATCATACTTGCATAAGTTCTACACTCAATTCAAAGCTCTTATACGCTCATGATGGTTCTCAACAACTATCAGTCATGAGTGATTCAACATCAGATTCAAAATTAGAATATGGTAAAAATAAATTGAAAAGATTGCATGCTGTTCCATTAGAAGATGGGAAAGTTATTGTCAAAGTGGGTACCTCTGCAATAGACATATATTTTAAGAATGTAAACCGTTTCAATCTACCAGAAAGTTTTTTACTCAGTTCTCAGGATAAATTGATGTTGGTATTGATTGAGTATGTGCAAGAGTGGAAAAACATTAAAACAAATTTACTTTTAGAGTGTACATTTAATAAAATCAAGATTTATCATGGTGAGAATAATGAGCAAATGGGGGGTGAAGAGATAATAAATGCAAATTTTAAAACCAAAAACGAAGAAGTATCGGAGGCTACAGATATAGAAACATATTTGATACAATGTTTCCAACGAATTATTTCAGAAATTGATGATTTTGAATTTAAAGGATCTGGTTGGAGCTTAAAATCGATTGATGGTGTATTAATTAGGATAACAAAGTACACTCCTCTTACAGCAAAATGTTTCTTCACTTTGCCTCACAAGCTCAAGATTTCCAAATCTATAATAAATGTTCAAAATAATGACAACTATTGTTTCAAGTATGCCATATTGAGCTGGTATTTGAAGACTAGTACTAATGGTATTGCTCAAAAAAATTTACATCGCGTATCAAAATATAATAAATTGATTCATCCATACAATTTTGAGGGCGTTAATTTCCCCGCTACTTTTAAAGACATCGCATGGTTTGAAAAACATAATCCTGTGAGTGTAAATGTTTATGGTTTGTCTGGTGGAACTGATGAATTTAAATTCTACCCTCTTAAGGTTTCTATGAAAGTAAATCTAGGGCTACCAACTATTGATTTACTATATCTCAAGAATACCCATCACTCCCATTATTGTTATATATCTAACCTACCGTCATTAGTTAATTCACAATTGTACAAAGTTCCTAATCGCTCCATTATTATGTGTAGAAATTGTTTTAAATCGTACCGTAAAACTATTATTTACACAACGGGTGAAACTGCAGAGGAGCGACTTGAACAACATAAAATATTTTGTAATAAAACTTCACGATCTACCATCAGTCCGATTTCGCTCGAGGGTATTCGGGATGTCATCCTACTAATTTTGTTGAAATAGGTAACCATTGCACCTGCCTAACCTGAAATTGGTTGTTATAGACGAAGCTCCGATACTGATAGATCGATTTTGATGAAATGGGTAGGGATTGTGCCACATTACAGAGAAAATAGACACAGACAGAAAAGGATGTCTTTGCCCATTGTCGTGTATTAGCGGGTATCCACATCTTCAATAATGAAACGTAATTGGCCAAGGGAAAAAAGAGTAAAATATCGTTCATATGTGGGTAATGGGTACAGGTAGGTAGGTACATTTTGGTTTATTATTTCAATAATAAGCCTATGTGATCGTGTAGCACAAAATTTTTATAACCCCCCTCAAACTTTGTCACTTTACGTTTCAAGGTGCGTAAAATCCAAATTTGAAATGTTGGTCTGCCGTTCGCCGTCCGCCGTCCGCCGTCCATAGTCCGGGTCATAAAAAGCCTAAGAAACGGGGTCACAAAAACCCCGTTCTTTTGCACATAGACTCCATTTGGGGTCTAGTTGGTCCTAACGTTTAACCATCCCGATCGCTTTACTCGCATAGATGATATGGGCCAAAAACGAGCGAAAAAGTGTCTTTTTCAAGGCTTTAAGTGAGACTTACGCACGCACGCACGCCTGGCACGCTTGGCAGGGGGTCACGGTTGATAGTGAAGGGGGGTGAGCGGGGGGTGGAGTGAGAGGAGGCGCCGCGGCACCTTGTGGTGTCTGGGGTGACCAGGGGCGTAGTAGAGGGGTGTAGGAGAATGGATATTTATTACTTTTACGTGTTATACCCATATAATACACCGCGGCACCATGAGGTGGGTACGGCGTTCCTTCGAGGCATGAATATGTTTTTTTCTAGGTCATATTTGTGTGTTAATACCGATGCTTTTCCTACGCATATTTAATAACATATCCTCTCGACTTTTCGTACGTACTTAGATAATGATATTATTAAGGCAATAACTATTTGAATAGATAGGAGCTCAAATCGAGAAATATAAACATGCGTATATAATTATAGATGTATAGGTTGTGGCAACTCGAAATAGGACACGCCGAGGAGTCTGGACGGGCCTTATGACGTACGCAAGCCAACTAAAACTACGATCATACTCAATTATTGAAAGAATAATAAATATTTGTGAAATAATTTGCAGCGTTTTTATAATATAGGTATGTACATCTTGATAGTTGATCATGTTTAAGTTCCCGAATGAGATTCTCCTAACCCAAGGCAAATTTCAAGTTGCCGTAACAACTACCTACCCTTCCAAGTTCCCTTCCTTCTTCTACTACATCTATTTCTAGTGAGAAAATTAAACCACAGATAAAGTTGTTGCTAATTTGATACTTTTTCCATTATGAAATAATTCATTACACGTTAGGTAATCTACGACTCGGGCTTAATTATGAAAATTTGGAGTAGTGTAGTCACGTTAGTGTGACTTTTGAATCGTTTCATTCAATCGTACGATTCCCTATTCGTACAGTACGACTCAGAGGTTAGCTTCTGGTTTGCTTGCGCCAGAAAAACCTCTTTTCGCACAACGACTTAGCTGGAAAACCACGGTTACTTTACTAGACGGTACCTGCCAACGCCGGGGGCTCCTGGCCTATGACTTAGCTGGTCACTTTACCATTGAGGGAGCCTCTCGAATACGCACGGAATCAGTGCAAAACAAACGTTTTAAGTAACTCTCCTGATGATTTCATCAACTATTCTTCGATAGATTGTTATTGAACGCTATTTTCTGTATTATACATAGTTTAAAATTTGGTTTTTTAGAAATTAGATGGAGAAAAAAAACAGAAAGATCATCTTTTCCTCATTTATGTACGGAGAAAAGAACAGATATGTTACTTTGAGGCAAACGAGTTTGCAAGGTAGCTATCTAGGATAAAAAAGAGAATATGAATGATGCGAGCTTGCGAGCATCCAGACCACCAAACTATACACATCATTCTGATCTACATGCCCAACTAATCTGCATTTTTACTAAGGGATTGACTACTTGATGTTATGTCTTCTTGAGATGCGAGCTTGCGAGCATCCAGACCACCAAACTATACACATCATTCTGATCTACAAGCCCAACTAATCTGCATTTTTACTAAGGGATTGTCAACTACAATCTCCTCACCAATAAACATATTTTTTCTTGGCATACGGATAAATCCGTAGATTTACAGGTCGGAGCGATAATACAAGCCCAGACTGATAAAAGAGGAGACTATCATGTGGTACGTTTTGTCGCATCAAAAATATCTTTAAATTACTTTCAGACCCTTCACAGGTAGTTGGTCGGTTCCACGGTACGTTTTGTCGGGTGGTACGTTTTGTCGCTAGTACGTTTTGTCGCGTATTCGAGTAGAACATACCCGAGCTTTGTCTATCTTGAAAGAGTTTGCACGCTTACATGCCACAATCCACTTAGATCTCGTCTCCTTATCCTTCGGAAACCGGTGAAAATGGAGTCCAGGATTTTTCTCACCGTCTTTGTTCGAACAAGTCGCTATGGCACAGCAAACCATTTTTAAAAACTTCACTCACCAACAAAATTAGAAACGTGAATGAGGGTATAAGCGCAATGCACAGGGCGAGTGAAAGGTGGCAGAGGGACCAGTGACGTGGGGCTCCTTGGGTTTTCCCTAAGCGCCTTCAGATTGAGAGGTACCGTCTAGTAAACTAACCGTGTGGAAAACTGCAAAAACTCCCTATTGAATTTTCCCGGACCCAACTCGGGTTTATCCGGTCGGTACCTCGAGGAAGGGAGGACTCGGGAAAGGGCACGAAAATCCTCCACCGCCCCCATGGGAAAGACGAGGCGCAAAATGTCACGTATTTATTTCTGGCGGTTTAAGAGAACCCAACCGAGATATTTTTCCCCCTTTCTCCCGGGTCGCGTCTCCCGCAGGAAGGTCCGCCGAGAAGGCAGAGAGAAAGGTTAGTCCTTGGGGCGGACGCCATTACAGTCAGCAGCTCTCCGAAGGTCAAGGAACATTTCACAGATCACCGGCATCACCTGCTGGACCCGCGCTCCGTCCTCGCGCAGTAAAAAATCCCCTCGAAAAACGCAGCGAAGCATCTTCTCTCCATTACCTTATACAGGTACCTTCTCCCTGCCCATCCCCAACCCTTCCTTCCTCAATAAAGTTTCTAGCGCTGCCTCATCCATGTTCCCTCTCATCTGTTTTGCCTTCTTCAATAAATCCGAAGTAGTGTTGCTAAACTTACTATTGTAGTGCCGACTGTATTTTCAATGGGGATGAGCCATTTATGCGCAAACCAATTTTAATTATCAATTAAACAAACCGCTAAATTAAATTTAAATGGAAAGCCGAATATAACACTTGGAATGCTGGGAGACATTATAAGAAAGAGCAGCCTCATTATAGCCCAGTCAAATTAGACCAAAAAGAGGCAAATAGGAGAAAAATTTCATAGTAAAGAAATTTCTTCACCAGGCTCTTCCTTCACACCGAGTAAATCATATCTCAAAAATCCCCTAGTATGGGGGGTGAGCTCGACAAGGGGGGGGGGGGGGGGTTTCTCCTTTTTTCGACTTTTTTTCGGTTTTTTGCCTATAACTCGAAAAGTAAGCATTCTAGCGACTTGTTTACTATTACCAGAATTAAAGTGCATAAAATTTCCTACAATTTTTACTCCTGACTTCATTCTCTACGATTAGGCGTTCCGCCGCTAGAGCGCGTTGAAAAGTAGGTATCATTTCATAAAATCAGCAAAAATTCCTTTGTGCTTTTTTTACGCAGAAATCATTCGTATGTAGCTTCTGGGGGACTTAGAATACATCATGATTTGTTTTAAGAACATCAGTGAAGCTCAGACAGTGGTTTGAGCAGGTTTCATGTGTGTCTTTTTTTTTCTGTTCTTCGCTTGCATCCTGGAAACTGTGATAACCATAACATATTTTCAGCACCCTTACCAACTCACTGTGAATTATCAGTGAATATATATATGTATATAAAACACAGTGGCTCTAAAAAAGGAACTAAAGAAAATGAGCTGTGTTTCAACAAAAAATGTTTAATGTGCAAGTATAGTATAGCCCATGTTAAAGTAATATTCACAAAAGGAGTGGGAGGGGGAAGGGGTCATCAATCTTCACAGGTATCTGTATCTGCTCTTCATCCATTGAGAATCACCATCCATAGTCAAACTGAAAATTCATAATTACAGTGAGGTGCATATAATCTTATATTGATAGATAGATGAAGTTCATGCAGATGATTAGGATGAAACTTACAAGGCGATGACATATGTGCTGAGTGGGTAGTCTTATGGTTCCATGTCAGTTTCATCATCTTCTGTAGATGAACCGTCGTCAGCAAGTAGTGGGTTGTTTGTGCAGGAACCTGAACAGTTGGAGCAGAGTGTTGAGCAGTGGATGCCAGCTCTGCGGCATCCACATCGAGCACTACCGCAGCTTTTGGTGCAGCTGAAAAATATATTCTGCAGAATTTCAGATGTTGCTGATGGATCCAAAGTTGGAATTGGTTTGAGGAAGCCATTGTCTCCCTACTCCAGCCCCAATTCTGCAGAATATATTTAGCAGCTGCACCAAAAGCTGCGGTAGTGGTCTGTTTAAAACGTGCTTTAAAAAAAAAAAAAAAAATTAATCACAACTGATGAGTTTACTCTGTGCATGTGTTAATAATTTGATTTCATGTTTGTCTATCAAAATCATAAACTAAAATTTCTCAACACGATCAATAGCGACTGAAATGTCGAAGATTTCTTCAAAAATTCGCTCATGGGGTCATGCTGCATGACTGGACTTTTTTCAGTTCTTTTTTGAACTTTTCAATTTTAGAAATAGAGCGGAGCTCATGGGGTAGGGCATTGAACAGTTTTACTCCCCGGTAATCATACGCCCGTTGGCCATGGTGAGTCCTACGGAAAGGCAGTTTAGAAAGAAATTGTCCACAAGTTCTTGTTTTTCCCTCATCTAAAAAAATCTTTATATATTTTAATTATAGTCCTATCTTGTCAATTAGCTATCCCAATTTGAGTACCGCGAACTCTTTAAAGAGAGCTTCTGTCGAATATCTTCTCCTTTTTGGTTTATTATTTCCAATAATAAGCTTATGTGATCGTATAGCAAAAAATTTTTATAACCCCCCCCCCCCCCCCCCCCCCCCCCCTCAAACTTTGTCACTTTACGTTTCAAGGTGCGTAGAATCCAAATTTGAAATGTCCGTCCGCCGTTCGCCGTCCGCCGTCCGGGCCATAAAAGGCCTTAGAATTGACTTAAAAAATCTGTTCTTTCGCACATAGACTCCACTTGGGGTCTAGTTGGTCCTAACTTCTCGCCAGCTCGATCGCTCCACACCCATGGGTGCTATGAGCCAAAATAGGTGAAAAAGTGTCTTTTTTTTTGTATATTTCAAGTTGTATAGAAATTGGAGATTTATGAGTGAAAAGAAAATGTTAGCTATTAATTTTATGGAAAAAAAAAGTATTCTAAATGATACTCTTCTATTCAAAAAGAGATTTTGGATTTTAGGCTATTTTTTGCAATTTTATAGATTTTTTAAAACAAAATTTAATGAAGTTCAAGTTTTTAGCATAATTTCGTACATAAATTGTTGAATGCTCTATTTCATAGTTGATAAACTTTATTTGACCAATCTTATGCTAAAAAATATCAATTTAACAATTCTTAGCCATTTTCAGTGATTTTGTCAGGACATTTTTTGAAATTTGACCAATTAGATGATATCAATATACAGTATAGGTAACACTTTTATGTGTTGGAAAGATGACTTGGTAATAAATTGTTTTGTTTATCAACTATATTAAAAAGCGTGAAATTGTGAGATTCCGCTGCTGTAATGGATTGAACCCATTTGTGAGGTCCGAAGCTCCGAGTTCCGATACTAAATATACTATAAGCGGCGTTTAATAATTATGGACCAGAGATCTACGTAGAAGGGCTGTCTAATACATAAATAATAAACCTTTGTGTAATAATTTGCAGCGTTTTTAAGTAAGACTTTGATTAAGAGCTTCTGAGTCAGGAATAACGAATCAAGAAGGGACGCGCTACATCCTTCCCAACCATATGCACCATAGATCATGAGCGACTGAATGAGCGCATAGTATACCATTCTACGTCAGTGCCGATTTTTTTAGGGAGAGATCGGGAATATGACGCATCTATTGATGGAATGCCCGTTAATTTATTTTGAAAGAGACGTTTTATTTGACACTATTGTCCAAAAACATTTGGACTAATTTACCGTTTGATTATGTAAGTTTATTAAATTCCAATAATATTAGGACTAATCGAGAAATATGTAAATATCTTTATCAATGTAATATAACTCTGTAACGCACAATACAAACTAGATTTTCATGTGGCTGTTGAATGTATTCTATTAAAGCCAAATGAAAAAATAAAAAAAAATAAAATAAATAAAATAAAAAAACCAACCGCTACACCGAATTCCTCGCTCAGCTAATTTAAACTTAAATGTATACCCGGACTCTGATTTATTTTCTTCATCCCTCTCCACTTTGAGAAAAAATATTACCTCCTCGTCTGTTTTAGCGAATATTTGAAGAAAATTAAGCTATTGCTCTCGCCTCAAAATTTGTAGAATTTGAATTTTTGAAAAAATTGTATGCAGAAATCTGTTTCAGGCTATTCTGAATCATATTCTGAAGTTTAACGCATTTTTTTATGTATGTATGTATGTATGTATATATGTATGTGTCATTCCAGACGATAACTGTCCGTAGAATTGTGCTAGAAACTTCAAACAAATTTTAAAATGTTAAGGAAACAAAACGAAAGTTCAAGTTCGTTGGCCAGCATGATCAGATTACATCTTCGGGTTGAAATTTTCAAAAATGTAGTCAAAAATTTCAAAATAGCCTGTTTTATGCGATTTGTTGTGCGAAATAATTTTTTCAGCATACTAACATGTGGTATATTCGGAATCAGCGTAAAATTTCCTATAAGAATATGTATCAAGTTTTCAAAAATTTCAAAGTTGAAAAATCAGTCAAAAATCGAAATAATGCAGTTCGCTAGTTGTAAAAATCGGCAATATGGGATAGGTATGTACCTCAATAACCAAATGTTCGATATTGGATATAATTATCAAATAGTAGAGTGAAGAAATAACATGAAGCAGTTAAAAT
Organism: Adelphocoris suturalis; assembly: GCA_030762985.1. Taxonomy (NCBI): domain Eukaryota; kingdom Metazoa; phylum Arthropoda; class Insecta; order Hemiptera; family Miridae; genus Adelphocoris; species Adelphocoris suturalis. The sequence goes on along the minus strand of CM061045.1, from coordinate 99,234,192 downwards.
TCAAGAATTTACCTAATCGAATCGTTGAAAAATCAATAACAATTGGGATTTAATGGTAGTATTAAATATTTTCAATTTCTTTCTTGTTGCTACGGAAAAGCCAAGTGACACTTCCCCATAATTTAGGCTGTCAATAGATGCACAGAGACTAAAGTTTGTCTGTCAATTTCTTGCTGTAGGATACTAGATTCGAATGCAACTGACTTTATATCACTCGTAATATAAAGCCTCATCATCGATTGGCTGTGGAAATACGTTTCTTTCATATGAGGTCGGTATGTTATTTTATTTTATGTCAAGATTTGATGATGTAATGATAGGATACTGCTAAGATTTCAACAGCCTTCAATACTGACCACATTGGACATCGAAATCTATGAATATTTACCTACATTTGTCTTTAAATCTACAAGATTAGTTTAATAATAATAAAGTATGAGTACCTCCTAATTATTTTTAATAATTTGATTCCATGTTTGTCTATCAAAATCATAAACTAAAATTTCTCTACACGATCAATAGCGACTGAAATGTCGAAGATTTCTTCAAAAATTCGCTCATGGGGTCATGCTGCATGACTGGACTTTTTTATTAATTTGCTTCATTTTAAGTGTTGCGTGCATACTTCATCTCTTCCACAGGACCTCAGCTGAGGAGCGAGTGTTTTCCTGTACGTTGAGTTGAGAGCATACAAACCAAAAAAAGAAAAAAAATCAATTTAAGACAAAAATTAACTTTCTCACCAGAAATGGTCACGCAAGCTGTAGCTCTCATTAATGATGGAAAGTCATTAATGGACCGCCTTATGAAACCATTCGTGCCACTGTTAGACGTTTTCGGGAGACGGGATCATACTCTAGAAGGTAGGGTTCTAGCCGCCCATGAAAAACAACAGCCGCTCAAGACAGGTACTTGTACAACTTAGTCTTATGAAATGCACTGCCCCACAAAGACCCTGCTTCACAAGGTCGTAACTGACTTGAAAATGCAACGGGGGTGGATTTAGGTGTATGAACAGTTCGGAGACGATGGTGGGATCAGCATTTGTCTGCCAGAAGACCCGCCCGCGTTCCAAGTTTAACCCGTTAGCACAGGATGTTGCATCTTCAGTTTGCTCGAAATCACAGTGCTTGGAAACTTGAAGAGAGGAGGGATGTCATGTTCACCGAAGAGCCTCAGGTTGGACGTGAAAGAGATTGGAGAAGGCCTGGAGAAAGGTTTGTTCCTGCCACAATGACTGGAAGAGAGTCCGTTGTCCAAGCATTCGAGAGGCATATCTCAGTGACCTTCCATCATTAATGGGAGCTACAGCTTGCGCGACCAGTTCCGGTGGGAAAGACATTTTTTTTCTCTTAAAGTGATTATTTTGGATGGAATGCACTCAATGTACAGAAAAACACTCGCCCCTTGGCTGAGGACTACCGTGCAAGAGATGAACAACATAATCGCAGTTTGGAAGATAACGTGAAAGTGGGACTCAATGAAACACGATCACGTCTCGACACGATTCCCTATGGTTGAGAGATAAAAAAAATGTCATCCGCCTGGCTAAAAAACAACAAACAATGCCTCTGACTGAGTTCAGACAGTAACTCAGTCGAAAACAAGAGAATATTAGTCGCAACTTCATAAAATCTTCCTTTTGGGGAGTGGGCCACATTTTTTGCACCTAAGTGTATATATATATATATATATATATATATATATATATATATATATATATATATATATATATATATATATATTTTTTTTTTTTTTTCAAAGAAACAACTTCCCTCAGTGAGGGCTGACCAAAGACAAAGCATACCGGGACATGCAGGGAGGTTGGAACACCTTTATGGGTCTCAATGGTAGAGATGATGTCTCACATTGTTGAGTTTTTATTGGAAGTGGATACATGCCGATTTTTCGATTTAGCCCATCCTTCTACCACACCTCATCTTCTATGGGCATTGGCACTCACCAGTCATTATAGGTAGCCTTTGAACTATTTTCCATGTTTCAAACTACGGAATGTTTCCAGTGAACTAAATACCTACAGGGTGGATTCGGATGTGTATGAAAAATGTTTTTGGGTGGATAGACCGAAAATACAGTAAATCGCAACAAAGCGCAACTTTGTATCTTAATCAGTTTTCGAGATATAGGATTTCTGAATAGTCTGGTAAGTTCATATTTTCATCCCTATACTGTCAGCTACCAATTACAGTATTTGCTGTTATCAAAAGTTTGTTTGTTTCTATGATATGACCAGATATGTTAGAAACGGGAACATAGGGGTACAACTTTGTGCCACCGTTTTTTAAATATTATTTTTGCAATAAAATGTAAGGCTTCCTCGTTGTATTTTTGAAGAAAATGGGTGCTCAGAATTGGAGAAAGGTGGCTGGACGGCCATACCGAAATTATACGGAGGAGACCATGAACACAGCGATACAATCAATGTATCCAGAATAAAGAGATACCTGCTCGTGAAGCTGCGAGGCAATATGGGATCCATCGAAACACCTTATCCAATTCATTATCAAAAAACTTACTCAAAAAATCACAAAAAACGGTTTAAAATGACTAAAACTGGGTACAAATCGTTAAATTTACATTTTTGAGCAAAAATTTAGTCGATAAATGTTAATCAACAACAAACTAGAACACTATGAAATTTGTGCTAAAAAATATGCAGAATAATGTACATATATTCCATTAGTATTTGCTAAACAATCGATTGAAAAATTGCTGAAAATCCAATATCTGTTTTGAATCATAGAATATTATTTAGTACTAGTTTTTTTGCCATAAAGTTGGTGCCTAAAAATTCTTAGCCCACAAAGTGCTCAAATTTCAAAACAATGTAACATAATGTAATAAAATCTACGAAAATTCGCTCATACGATCATGCTGCATGACTAGAACTTTTTTATATTAAAGTTCCTACTATTTTACTAGGTATTGAAATTTTCTAGTGATTTTAGACTGAGTATAATGCTGCCAATTTGATAGGAGTTCGAGTGCCTTTGCGGTCCTTACCTGTATAACGTAAATAGGAAATGCTGAGAAAATTTGGGGAAAATGTGAACAAAAAATGCCAGTTTCATGCACAAAATGAGAACAACTCAAGCCTTTTAAAAATACCTAGTAATTACCAACCTACAGTTGGGAAAACCAGGATTTGATTAGGGTTCCAAAAAGGTACCGTCAAGTGGGGTCACATTGGTACGTCGGGTGAAATTAGTACAAAACACGATTCCCTAACCTAAGCAGAATTTATTTGGGATAAATTAATCATGATATTATGTGACAAGAGTTTGCAAGTGCCATTAAATCATTTTTTTATTAAGTATTATTCCTTTATTCAAGTTAGCAGTTGTCTCAGGACCAGAAGATGTGATTGCCAAACAGGTACCTTACCTACCTACTGATTAAAAGCAAGACAGTTTTAGAGACTGAAAGTATTTTTATATTGAGTAATAAAAAGGTTTTGTTATTTTAATAGGATAATTTTCTAGAATTTTTCCACAATAAATCTGGCGAAAATGTTTTTTCAATCCTTCTTCTTATAAGAAAAAAGTCCAGTCAATTTTGACTGATTTTTCAACTTAGAAATTTTTGAGAACTTGATACATATTCTTATAGGAAATTTTACGCTGATTCCGAATATACCACATGTTAGTATGCTGAAAAAATTATTTCGCACAACAAATCGCAAAAAACAGGCTATGCACCTATTTTGAAGTTTTTGACTACATTTTTGAAAATTTCAACCCGAAGATGTAATCCGATCATGCTGGCCAACGAACTTGAACTTTCGTTTTGTGTCCTTTACAGCACAATCCTACGGACAGTTATCGTCTGAAATGACACATATATACATACATACATAAAAAAATGCGTTAAAGTTCAGAATATGATTCAGAATAGCCTGAAACGGATTTCTGCAAACAATTTTTTCAACAAATCACATTCTACAAATTTTGAGGCGAGAGCAATAGCTTAATTTTCTTCAAAAATTCACTTAAATTCAACAAACTGCCAATAGGTAAGTTCAACAAATACTATGAAGGGGGTTACTTTGACACAAGAGTAGTTTTCTACGTGTTTGGTGCGAAAAAAGTGCCAGTACTAAACTGACCTCACTTCCAGGGGTGAGATTAGTACGTTTTTAGAAAATTCCTACGGCCGTTGTAATAAGAATACAACTTGGTGCTCAGCTTAAGCTGCTCAGCAAGACTTGAACAGTCAGCAAAAATTATAACTCGGCCAAAATGTGTACATACGATGCTCCAGCTACTGGAATATGTCAAAATCGTCCTAAACTAACCCCACTTGACGGTATTTTCGAATGAAGGGTTTTTTTGAGGGAGATATACTGCCCACCTAACTTGGCAGACGTGTTTCAAGTAGGTGTCCTTGATTTGTCTTTTTTTTTTTTCAAGCTAAATGTCCTGTGAACACCCCATGACGTCACATCCATAGCTGTCTTTTTTTTTGTTACCACTAAGTATTACTCAATTACTGGTTGAAATGAATGAAAACAAATTTAAGATACACCCAGTTCGTTGAAATTATAAAAAAGTGAATTTAGTTCAACAAGTAATAAAAAAAGTCCAGTCATGCAGCATGAGCCCATGTGCGAATTTTTGAATAAATATTCGATTATTTCGATTTTTGACTGATTTTTCAACTTTGAAATTTTTGAAAACTTGATACATATTCTTTTAGCGAATTTTTGAAGAAAATTAAGCTATTGCTCTCGCCTCAAAATTTGTAGAATGTGAATTTTTGAAAAATTTTTATGCAGAAATCCGTTTCAGGCTATTCTGAATCATATTCTGAAGTTTAACGCATTTTTTTATGTATGTATGTATGTATGTATATATGTATATATGTATATATGTATATATGTATGTGTCATTCCAGACGATAACTGTCCGTAGAATTGTGCTAGAAACTTCAAACAAATTTTAAAATGTTAAGGACACAAAACAAAAGTTCAAGTTCGTTGGCCAGCATGATCGGATTACATCTTCGGGTTGAAATTTTCAAAAATGTAGTCAAAAATTTCAAAATAGCCTGTTTTTTGCGATTTGTTGTGCGAAATAATTTTTTCAGCATACTAACATGTGGTATATTCGGAATCAGCGTAAAATTTCCTATAAGAATATGTATCAAGTTTTCAAAAATTTCAAAGTTGAAAAATCAGTCAAAAATCGAAATAATGCCGTTCGCCAGTTGTAAAAATCGGTAATATTTGCATGAAACATTGTCCAAATTCAGATTGAACTACTCTTATGGAAGTATCCCTGTATAACCAATCCTAGAATCATGCTGTTTAAAACGTAGGTAGTAGGTGCTTAAAAAAAAAAAAAAAAAATTGTAATCACAACTGATGAGTTTACTCTGTGCATGTGTTAATAATTTGATTCCATGTTTGTCTATCAAAATCATAAACTAAAATTTCTCAACACGATCAATAGCGACTGAAATGTCAAAGATTTCTTCAAAAATTCGCTCATGGGGTCATGCTGCATGACTGGACTTTTTTTTTTTTTAAAGGTTTAAGCCGCACCTCAACCGGAAGGGTCATTAGCGGCAGATACATATTTTTATAGGACATTTTACGCTGATTCCGAATATACCACATGTTAGTATGCTGAAAAAATTATTTCGCACAACAAATCGCAAAAAAAGGCTACTTTGAAATTTTTGACTACATTTTTGAAAATTTCAACCCGAAGATGTTGAATTCCTAGCACCCCTAGAACCCTATCACAATTCTACGGACAATTATCGTCTGGAATGACACATACATATATACATACATACGTACATACTTACATACATGAAAAAATGCGTTAAACTTAAGAATATGATTCAGAATAGCTTGAAACATTCTACAACAATTCGCTAAAAGTAATCCATAACAACTGTGTTTTTTTCACTTTGGTTTTGATAGTTTTTTTTTTTTTTGCATTTGTACGAACTACTGTATCAATAGATGGAAAGGCTGATTTTTTTCTCGTGCCTTTTGAATGGTTAAAATTTGTGAACAAAACTTGCTTTTTCGTAATACACATTGATGCTTGTTGAGCTTTTCTGTGTCCGCTCGCTTTTGTTTCGCTCTAATTCGTATTTTGTTTCTTATTGGATTTGACTGAATGATTGAGAAATGATTTTCTACACTCATTACAATGTCATGAAAATGGTTTAGAATCTAATTTTAATTATGAACCTATCGATTAAGATGTATATGAACTAATGATATTAACCCTGGGATGCCCCGTGGGGTTTGTCAAACCCCCGCACGTCTGGCTCTCTTCGCCCCCTTCTATATCACCCCCCACTTCTTCCCTATAGCTTCAGCCTTTTTCCAGTTTAGTACGTTCAAGACTTCTGTGTAGTTTAGTACTTTCTTGTGTCTGGGGTTTGACTAACCCCACCGGGGAGTTAACCGCTAGTGATTTTCTCTATAGCAAGTGTTATTTTTGTGGGCGTTGCCACAGTTTGGTTATTGGCTTATCGTTAGAAATGGCTGAAAAACGCAAGTTTTCGGTCCCTGAACACATTAGATCCATTTTGGAACAGTTGGAGAAAGAAGATGTATATTTTGGCGGAGAAAATTCAAACACATGTCAAGTTATAAGATGTTGCCTCCAATGAAGAAGCGTCAAAAGTGACAGTTTTGGAGAAACTAGTTCGATGTACCTTTTGTGAACATCATAGATCTTCAGAGTGTTGAGAATGTTGATCCTATTGCTTGGTGACCATTTTATGTTACCTTTTCATTCTAGTTCTTGGGTTTTGTAAGTGATATCAAACTAATCTCAGAAAATCGTTTTGCAGATTTTATTTATTTTTGTTTTTAAATGAAAATGTGCTTATTTTATATTTAAATTTTGTTACAAAGAGGTACCTTTCTGCTATTATTTTTTTCTTCAGAGAGTGAGGTTTGCCTTACTATTACTTTTTTCTTCATGCACTTAGGTACCTACTTCATGTTTCTTTACACTCTTGATAACAGAATAAAAATAAAATTTGATTCAAGTGTAACCTCCTTTTGAATTTTCTAACATTTTTCAAAGTTGGGGTTTGACACACCCCACCGGGGAGTTAAGTGTTCGAAATTTAGCCGGGACATTCCAGGGTTAATTATGAACCTTTCGATTAAGATGTATATGAACTAATGATATTAAGTCTGTTAACACTACATTATTATGAATTAGAACAATAGATTGGTACAATAAATTTTTTAAAAATTCCCTCAAAAATTTTCTCCTGGTTTTGAAAGTTTCCATCGGGTAGCTCTGGTTGAGTTCGGAATTGGGTGGGCGAGGAATGTAGTTGTAGTGTATTTGAGTTAGGTGCGCCTAGTCAACGAAACGGAAATGTGGATACTGCAAACTGAAATCAAGTCGTTCCTCACTACCTTTTGGGGCTAGCACGTATGCGATTTTTCCCTTGAAAAATATCCCCATTGGTGTGTCCACCAAAATTCCCCTATGAACTTCCCCTACTTTTCACTGAATACTTCATCAAGCTTGGTTGTTCGATTCAAAACAGTTTCCCGTTGTATTATACCATTAATTAACGAATAAAATGCTAGTTAAAATAAAGCAAGCATATGAATATGCATGCAATAAGTCTAGTAAGTATAATAGTATAATAAACCTACTGCTCCTCAGTTCATCGGTAGGTACCTATTCGTATTTATCGTAGTTTTTAACGTTCTGATTAGGTATTTGGATAATATTTTTTTAAAGTAGTATTATGTTTTAATAATCCATAGGTAGGTTTATGAATATGAAAGCGTTCGTGATTTCAGATAATTTCAAAAAGCCATTGAGCACCTACCTACTTATATGAACGTTTGATAGTTTATTAACAGTCTTCGTACACTCAGCAACAAGCACTAGAAATTAATACTAAAACTATAAAATAAAATGAAATCCTCGACTGTTGCCCCTCCATGAGAAATGTCTCAGCTACGCCACTGATGTCATGAAAATGGTTTAGTATCTAATTTTAATTATGAACCTATCGATTTAGATGTATATGAACTAATGATATTAAGTCTGTTTACACTACATTATTATGAATTAGAACAATAGATTGGTACAATAAATTTTTTTAAAATTTCCTCAAAGAATTAATTTTCTTTTGATTTTTTCTACTAAAATCTCCGCATGATGCAAGATTAGAAGTAACACAAACGCTTGCATACGAGCCTGCAACACATTGGGACATTTTATGTCTTTAGTTGAAGACAAGTATGTGTTGCAGACTCGTATGCAAGCTCTAAGAGCCACTCAGCTGATCCGGACCCTGGGCATCGTCAAGTAAATGTGCTAAAGAGACTACATACGAAATTACAGCTTCCTAGAGTGTAAAACATAGAAATTAGCTTTAAGAGCCACTCATCTGATCCGGACCCTGGGCATCGTCAAGTAAATGTCCTAAAGAGGCTACATACGAAATTACAGCTTCCTAGAGTGTAAAGCATAGAAATTAGGTACCTATTAAAATGATTTAACCACCGCTTCACAAATCAAACCGTTCTCGCAATATTTGGATCACCTGCTATGAATCAAATCATCGAAACACCAGCTCAATGAAATCATCAGAAATTAACAAGCGGTGGCAATCATGTTCACAATATCAATTATTGAGAATCACCTGAGTGTTCAGAATTATTCAAATAACCATGCTCATAACTCAGCTTGTTGGCCACGCACTTCGCAGTAGTTAACATAATATGGTTGGATAAATCGAGAGCTTTCGAACGAATGGTCAACGAATTTTGTGGGATGAAAAACGACGAAGTACCATTTCCCTAGCAACGACTCGGTTGTAAGCGGAAATCATCAAAATATTTTCGTGAGCAATTTTCCGTGACGTTTTTTTAGTTTATGTGCCATAGCAAAGACATAAAATGTCAAAAAATATCCTTCCTGGTTTTGAAAGTTTCTATCGGGTAGCTCTGGTTGAGTTCGGAATTGGGTGGGCGAGGAATGTAGTTGTAGTGTATTTGAGTTAGGTGCGCCGGGATGTGGTGGCAACATTTTCTATATATTTATATATATATTTCTTTATGACCTTCTTTTCCTCATCATTTTAATGTAATTTAGTACCTAATGTTTTATTGGCAATTTGTTCACTAAAAATTTATTGTTACTTTGACAACGATTCTTTGATATTATTTATTATTGAACTCCACTGAGGAGCACAAGTTTTTAACTTATTCTTCGGTGGGCAACGGTACATATTTAATTTGTTTATTTATCTCATTTAATGTATTTAATTCTTTAATCTAGTCCATTTTTTGGTATTTTTGTATTTATTACTTTATATTTATGTTGCCAATAAAGTGAATTGAATTGAATTGATTTGTCTTCTTTTTTAACTCTTTCTTTTAACTTCGATTCTCTTCTTGCTTGAGACAAAATTTCAGATCGATTTTTAACCCACTTCCCGATATCCAATCGATCTGAAATTTTGCACACGAGTTCATGCTGGCGTACATTTTAATCTATCAAATTTTCGCGAAGAAAAAGTTAGTTATACTGTAAATTTTCGAAAATTTGAAATTAATATGGGACATCTTACAAGTGTTGTGTATTGTAGGGAGGAGGAGTGAGGGAGGAGGGAGGAGGAGGAGGGAGGAGGGAGGAGGAGGAGGGAGGAGAAGGATACTATTGAACGTCTGCATAAAAAAAACAACGAATCCAGGGTCAATTAAATATTAAATGATTTTCCTTGTCAATTTAATTTAAGTTATTATCAATGTGATTCTGAAACAATGTGATTTTGTTTCAATTTACTGTTGCCAAGAAACTACCAAATATTGAAACAACAATAAAATTAACCGAGAACATGAGAAAAAGAAAGAGTTACATCAAAAACTTGTTTTTATGGGTTCCTTTTTTTTCAAGCTAAATGTCCTGGTTTTGAAAGTTTCCATCGGTTAGCTCTGGTTGAGTTCGGAATTGGGTGGGCGAGGAATGTAGTTGTAGTGTATTTGAGTTAGGTGCGCCGGGATGTGGTGGCAACATTGCAGCGGAGCGCAGGGTCAACCGAGTGCAAGCCGAGATGTGACGGGGACGCGGAGGGGGGGAGGAAGTTTCAAGGTCCCCATCCCCCGGCCCTACCGCACCACGCGGCCCCCCCGAGGAAGGAGCGACGGCCCCGCAGGAAATGATCTTTTCCAAAAACGTTGGTCCGCGCAAGGCGGTGGCGGCGCGGCCCGCGATCCCATCAAGGGCAACAAGTATCACAACACCCGATGGGGATCACACGCACTCACACTACACCGCACATGGCGGCCCTTCGCCTTCTCCGTATCACAGCAACCGGGTATCGGTTCCTTCTCCCGTCCTCTTCCCCAGGGCGATACATAACACCCCTGTCATGTTCGCATCGCTTACCTTCAGCTATTCCCCGTATGAACTCAGTCCTCTTAAGGGGCGATTTCCTACCTGCCGAATATCGCTGCCGAATTCAGTTGTGGGTTTTTGAATATCGCACCTTATTTTCGGCATCTGCGTTTTTCGGCATGAGCGTTTTCCTAAGGTTCGTTCTCAGTGCACGTTCTAACAGTTCTCGAACTCATCAGAACTGGGACGGAAAATCCCGGGGAGTTCCAGAACTTGTGGAACCTCGTTCTGCACTGCGAACGATTTCAGTACTTGGAAGTGGAATAACCTGTGTTGTTTGTAACCTCACTCAACTCGTGTTACCTTCCAGAAGATAACTATCCTTAGGATTGAGATAAAAATCCCTGTATTATTCAAATTTCATTATTATTTGCTGAAAATCAATAAAAGCTCCCCAAAAAAGCTAAAATTTCCAAATCTTTTTTGAGTCGCAGATTATTATTTAGAACGAATTTTGTTGCCATAAAGTTGGTTATTACGATTTCAAAGTGTTCTAATTTCAAAACTATGTACCTAACGTAATATAGGTACTAAGATAATTTACGAGAATTCGCTCGTACGATCATGCTTCATGACTGGAACTTTTTTTGAAATACCTTGCCATAAGGACCGAAGTGGTAATGGTAGAGGGTGCTGGCCTGAAAACGGTGGGCTACCTCTTCCACGAGCCCACGGCTTATTTGAAAATGGTAAACGAACTCTTCGTCGTCAAACCTTGGCACAATTTTCTCAGAAAAATTTGAGTTTCTTGGATGTAGACGAGATCCAACTATAACTTCGATCTCGTCCTCATCGTCTCGGAACACCATCGTCGAAATTATCACTATCTGAACTTGACGAGCTAGTTGACATTTCGAATTATTTAGAATAGTTTGCTAACGTATAGAGACTAGTTATAATCAATGAAGCTGAAATTAGGTTATTATGATCGATGAAGCGAAATAAAGCGAGCGAAATAAAACGAGAATAAGTTGTTTAATGAATAAAGTCGATGAAGAAGAAAGTTGTTTACTCCACGAGATCCGAAAAATAGTGGAATGCGCATGCGTTAACTACGTCCTTGCGTTCAAGTTCTCACAGTTCCGAAAAAAAAACGGGAACTGGGTTCGGAACTGGGTTCGCAAAACACTGCGAACGCAGAACTCGGCGTTCTTGGCGTTCCGGAACTGGGCGTTCTGGCACTGCGAACGACAAAACTCTACTGCGCTTGCCCAGAACCGTTCCGAACTCGCAGAACGCGCACTGAGAACGAAGCTCTAGAAGGCGAGGTTCAGCGCGGAGTGGCACGCGCATGTGCCAGTTCAGTCTACTTCAGTCTGTTTCGGTGGACACAGCTGCGATTATTAGTTTGGTGGTCTGGATGCTCGCAAGCTCGCATCTCAAAATTACATAACATCAAGTAGTCAATCCCTTAGTAAAAACTCAGATTAGTTGGAAATATAAGTCAGAATGATGTGTATATTTTGTCATTCCAACGTTTTGGTTTATTATTCCCAATAATAAGCCTATGTGTTCGTATAGCAAGAAATTTTTATAACCCCCCCCCCCCCCCCCCCCCTCAAACTTTGTCACTTTACGTTTCAAGGTGCGTAGAATCCAAATTTGAAATGTCCGTCCGCCGTTCGCCGTCCGCCGTCCGGGCCATAAAAGGCCTTAGAATTGACTTAAAAAATCTGTTCTTTCGCACATAGACTCCACTTGGGGTCTAGTTGGTCCTAACTTCTCGCCAGCTCGATCGCTCCACTCTCATGGGTGCTATGAGCCAAAAATAGGTGAAAAAGTGTCTTTTTTTGTATATTTCAAGTTGTATAGAAATTGGAGATTTATGAGTGAAAAGAAAATGTTAGCAATTAATTTTATGAAAAAAAAAAAAGTATTCTAAATGATACTCTTCTATTCTAAAAGAGATTTTGGATTTAAGGCTATTTTTAGCAATTTTATAGATTTTTTAAAACAAAAGTTCCAGTTTTTAGCATAATTTCGTACATAAATTTTTGAATGTTCTATTTCATAGTTGATAAACTTCATTTGACCAATCTTATGCTAAAAAATATCAATTTAACAATTCTTAGCCATTTTCAGTGATTTTGTCAGCACATTTTTTGAAATTTGACCAATTAGATGATATCAATATACAGTATAGGTAACACTTTTATGTGTTGGAAAGATGACTTGGTAATAAATTGTTTTGTTTATCAACTATATTAAAAAGCGTAAAATTGTGAGATTCCTGTAATGGATTGAACCCATTTGTGAGGTCCGAAGCTCCGAGTTCCGATACTAAATATACTATAAGCGGCGTTTAATAATTATGGACCAGAGATCTACGTAGAAGGGCTGTCTAATACATAAATAATAAACCTTTGTGTAATAATTTGCAGCGTTTTATTACGAAAAGCTTTTTTACGCTTTTTACAAAAAGGCTGCGACATTTATAAACATTTAATCTGGGCATATTTACATATGTAATTTAGTTTCACTTCCATGCCACTGGAGCAATCACCATAGGTGATTGGGATTCGATATCAATTCTCATAGTACTCAAAAAGTTGTCGTCGTGCAGCATTACTAAATGCAGTGCCGTCCTTAGGGTGGAGCGAGTGGAGCGGCTGCTCCAGGCCTCGCGCTGCGAGGTCTTACTCTCGCTAAAACACAAAAAGTAAAAGTTTTGGTTGAATTGAAATAGTGTGCAGAGTGAAGATATACGGCTAGATATAAGGCTATCATCCTTGGCAATGCTATTGATTGAATCTCAATGTTTTGGCACGACAGCCAAAATTAATTTTGATGAGATTATTGACGACATCGCTGGAATGAAAGCGAGAAAAATACAGTTCATATAAGGTGAGTCAAAGTTGATAATAACACAATTTTAAATATAGTTTATCTAACAATGAACGATTACAGTATTATTTTACATCGGTTTAGCTGGAACTATCTGTTTTATTAAGTTATTTTAACAGGCCTCTACTGTAGGCTATAATGTGTTTTATTATTTTACAGATGTGATGTGAAAATTATAAACCTACATTAACAATGGAACAATGGAAGAATTTAATAAACAAGATATGAACATCTAAAAAGATATGGAACGTCAATATTAAATAATTATTTACAATAATGTATATGTTTATTATAATTTACTATTTGATTTAATAAAAAGCAAGAAAGAAGACATTTCGTTTTTTCTAATGAATTTATTGTTTGTTAGACAAAAATTACTATGTTTAACATTAACAAGCACTGTTTAAGCATTACTTAAAGAATAAACTTTGTTTTGATTTTTCTAGCTTATTTTTCTGAGATTCCTATTGTTTTTTTTTACCTGAAACCTGAAACGAAATTACTCGAAACATACCAACCTGAAATGGGTGTTTTGCACCACCCCTCCCCCTTTTAGAGTGTAAGAGATAAACGTTTTGTTTATCAAAAAGCTTACAATTACGACTTTGCAAGTATAGCTTGACAAATATTTTCCGGAACCCCCCCCCCCCCCCCCCCCCCCCCCCCGGTATCCATAGTTAAAAAAGGCCTCGCAAAAATGTTTTGTAATTGTTTACAATATATGGCGCCACCTCCAATCGTTTTGATACTAACATATATTGTAGTGGAAAGGTATAGAAATATGAAGAGATAGTATTTGAATGCCGGATTCATGTTTGAGCCCGTGAAAGATAAGCAGAGATATCATACACTTCATTCTGACCTACATGTCCGACTAATCTGTATTTTTACTAAGGGACTGACTACTTGATGTTATGTAATTTTGAGATGCGAGCTTGAGGGCATCCAGACCACCAAGAATGCAGAATGCTGTGTATGGGTTGGTGGTCTGGATGCTAGACTAGAAAAAAGAAACATAATCACCCAGAAAAAACTCCTACACTATAAGAAATGAACTATCTTCCTTTTAAATGATGATAGACTATTAAAATGGAAAATATTGATGCCATTGTCAAACAAAAATCTCAATACTTTAATATATGCATTCCCTCTATAGAACTCTGTATTACTCCTTGGGAAGAGTATACGAGAGGTATTGAAATTGCGAGTGGTATCACATTTAGTTTGACATTTAATGTGGATTTACATTTTTAAGATTTTTCCCGACCCGTGAAAAACTAGTTTTTCAGTCAGTCTCCCATATCTCCTCTCAATGGGACCTCAGGAGTGTTATCATTTTGCGATCAAGAAAGCTGATGGAAATTTGCGGGAAACAGTCAGATGTGAAGGTTATATTGTCCAGTTGAAGTTGTGAGACTGTAGTGGAGTGCTTGGAGTTACAGCAGTTTTTCCAGCAAAATAAGCCTAAAAACAAGTTGAGTTTTTATTTTCAATCATGAGTGTTACACAAATTATGAGAGTTGTTGGTGCTTAAACAAAATAATCCTATGTCAACAACCATGCTGCTTGGTGACAGGTTTCAAACAGTAGCCATCCCCGAGTTTTGTCACTTCATCATCCTGTGTGACGCCATGTTTATCCGAAATTCTCATGAGTGTTACATCTCAGGAGTGTGACCAAGGATAGGTAACACTCCTGATATTACGGTAACACTAATAGGGTAACACTCCTGAGATTTAAGCTCAATTACACTGCCTTCAACATGAATTCCGTGAAATCTAAATATTACGTTTGAACGTGATTCTTTTGTACTTCCTTGAGCCCCGACAACAATTTTGCCAAATCATCCATTTTACAGAAATCAAATTTTGAAATCTGGTAACACTCATGAGTTGGATATCCTGTTTTTTAATACAAAAAACATATAAAATACATCAATGAAAAACTCACTGTTCATCTATGGAACACAAATCTGCAATGTACAATGAGTAGTATTTGCTGATCTAACCTCATTTTCGAGCACTTTCATATTTCACGTCACTGAGGTTCTCAAACGACCCAAAGCGGCAAATGAAATGAATTAGAGAGTTTTTGGCGACTTCAACTTAACGTCACCCGTTACCGTAGTCTTGAGGGAGCAAACGAAGATGCTAACCCAAATTTAACGTCAGATTATTTTAACGTCCCCAAATTTAACGTCACGTTAACGGTGGTTTGGTAACGCGATAATTTTTCCCCAGCTATCTTGTTGTCTACTCAATTTCTTCATTTCGATATGAAACGCCGATTTTCAATCCTGAATTCGAATTTCATGTTAGTTTCAATACAAATACGGGCTAGTTTCTCATTTTTAGTTTTCAATTCGTAAACAGGGGATGGATAGTAAGCCTCAAGTGTGGAACACCGTGGTTTAGTTGCACTTATAGGTCATTAGTCGTTACGAACTTCATGTTTTTGGGTTTTCCGTTGGGCAAATTATCAACAAGTATGAAAAAGTATTTATCTCTATGACAATGAAACAGGATTTTACCACACAAAATCATCAGTGGAGGCAGCACTTCATGCAATGTTCACGAGAAAATAGCTGAGAGATCAGGTAAACTAAGAACAATACTGCGAAGAAGTAGTGTCTTAAAACTCAGTTTTCTCATTTAAAATATGTGAAATAATAATAGAAACAAGGCCCTAATCGACCAAAAAGAACGGAACTTTTCGATCGAGTTGAAGGCTAGTGAAGCTGGAAAGCGGAGGCGGACTTCAGATGGCACATTCGGTTTCTACGCGACTTGAAACATAAAATGACCAAGTTTGAGGGGTGTTCAAAAACCCTACCCGCTACATCAACATAATTAGCTGGTAATGAGGCGTTTGAAAACAAAAACTAATATATTATTTTACTTCAGCAGTATTCGAGTGATTTTGAGGTGAGCAGTAGGGTTACATTTACAGGAAGGTTAGGCTGGTGTCGTGTGCCTTTAGGTCCCCAAATGGGTGACGTTAAATGAGCCATTCTAACGTATGACGTTGCCAACATCCCCTCAAAGTCACGTACTCTTGGGTACGTTAGTGGTCACCAAAAACTCTCTAATTAAATGAGAATGACCCTTTAGTAAAAATCAGTTCATTAGTCACGTAGTTTTGTCTGTGTCGATCAATTCAAGTTTTGCGCATGCGCTATAGTTATTATTATTATTTTTTTAAAGGTTTAAGCCGCACCTCAACCAGAAGGGTCATTAGCGGCATATCCATAGTTATTACTCGACCAATCGCGATATAATTCATAGATTTCATGATTTCCTGGAACGCACATTCATAATTTCCTGGAACATTATATCCATCTAATCCCCAAGTTTGAACGAAATCGGACCAATAGATGATAGGAAAGCGACGTTTGCGCGTGGGCACAGACTATTTATGGGACGGCAATGAAAGTTATAGGAGACTGTCTACAACAGCCTTACTCAACCTTTTTGTCTCACGGGCCACATATAATAATAATAATAATAATATGTACATATTTGCACTTCAAACAATACATTACAAAAATAGTGTACTTCAAAAATAGAAAACTGTTTCAAAAATATTTCTTTTCAAATTGGGTACATATATGAAAAAGTACATTGTGCCACGAAGATTTAAGTTCATAAGGAACTTGTGTTTCCACGTGGAGTCAACCAATACCCACTTTAGCAATCGGACTATACCATAATCATCGCTTCAGTATGATTACGTAATAATATATAATTAATTTATATCAATAATCTTTAATTATATCAATTATTATTTATATTAATAATAATATCGCAAAAAAAAAAAAACCAACAAAAACCAAGAATGAAAGCAAAGGTACACTAAGTAAACAACTAAGAGCAAAGGTACACTAAGTAAACAACTGTGTTTTAACATCTGTGTGTTTTGTTGTTTAAGCGGGCCACAGTTCACAAAGCAGGTATCACAAATCTTTGTAGTACGAATACCTTAGTCAAGGTACAATAGAACTGTAAAATACATTTAAAAAAGAAGTATATTTACAAAATCAATATTACAAAAATCATAGTAATACAGAATTAATGTGATTTTGATATTGTGACAGGTTTTTAACTATGTGAGACAGATCAGTGTCTCCGCTTTTAACGTGGTATTTATTTCGTCAACAATGAATTGAGTCAGTTCGGTAAGTTAAAATAGGAGTGAAACAGAACCGAAAACTGAAGAATTGTAAAATGACTAAATAGAGGAGGAAACGGGTAGAGGTAGGTAAATTTCATTCGATCGGACAAAAAGTGACCCTAGCTTATGAGGGCCACACAGTAAAGCTTGGTGGGCCGCTTGCGGCCCGCGGGCCGCAGGTTGAGTATGGCTGGTCTACAAGCTATCCCGCACAATCCCTGAAAATTTCATCAAAATCGGTCCTTTAGACTCAGAGTTTTGCCTGTGCCAATCGATATTAGTTTCACGCATCGCGTTACAATTTATAGGAAATTTTCCCAGAATATATACCCAATTACCTACCGAGTTTGAACGAAATCGGTCCAACAGATGATAAAATTCACTGCCAAGGAAATGGCACATGAGCTTCCTCGTGACCTTCACAGTACGTCACCATTAAATTCCAGAAAACTAGAAACGACCGGTTCTATCATCAGGGATTTAATAAGGTGCGAAATTGGAAGCTGAATGGTACATATAATAAATGAAATTAATAAGGAAAATTTTGATTTTATTATGGGACCATCCCCCCCAATATATAATTCCCGGCATGATGGGCACAATCACTGGTAGTACCGTACGATTCGTATGGCACCTCAAGGGACTCTACCGGGATCATCTCTGAAAATTTGAACAAAATCCGATAAAATTAAATAAGCTGTGACCGTAACAAAAACATCTCTTTCGCGCATGCGCCTAGCGTACCGCTGCTGATGATCGCGAAGAATGTGATACGGGACCTCAAGAAACCTTGGCCGCATCATCCCTGAAAATCTGATCGAAATCCGTTCACAATTGCCTGAGTTATGACTGAAACAAGAAAATGTTGTTTGCACCTGCGCAGAAGCTACCGTTGATTTTATCATGACGGAACTGATAGGGGACCATGTAGAGCTATACCCGCATGATCCCAAAAAATTTGAAGAAAATCGCATCAAAATTGTGGAAATTACGGCTGTTGCAAGGACCGTAACAAGAATATTTCGTTCACGCATGTGCAGAGCGTACCGTTAATGCAATTATGATGATTGTCTTATGGGATCTCAGGGAACCTTTTACCCACATCATCCCTGAAAATCTGATCCCCGAAATCCGTTCAACATTGACCGAGTTATGACCGTTACAAGGAATTCACGTTAGCGCCTGTGCAGAAGCTACCGTTGATTCGATCGTGTTGAAGTTGATAGGGGACAATCCTAGAGCTTAATCCGCACGATCCCTGAAAATTTGATTAAAATCGGATCAAAATTGTGGAAGTTATGGCTGTTACAAGGAAATGTGGACGGACGGACAGACAGACAGACACACGGAACCAAATTTGTTCAGGAGGCTCTGAAACTCAAAATGCGAGTGGAAATTTTGATTTTGGAGCAAAAGAATCATTCGAAAGTGAAAACAAAGCTTCAGCTGCTTTGCAGTCTCGGTAGCAAAATCGACGTTAAGAGAAATATTCGTTTGCGTATGCGCACAGACTAGTGTTGATTAGCAACAGGGAACGGACCTTGTCTTGTCCGGATAAAACGTCAACCCACTGATGGGGCTGATGCTGGACTCTGAGGTCCACAAGGGCTGGACAGTCCTCCAGAAAGTGGCGGATGGACAGATCACCCCCACACCTCCCACACACAACACCTCGAGCTTCTACACTAAGCAGGTGTCTGTGAGTAAGGCGGGTATGGCCAGTGGCAACCCGGTTGACCACTATTCGATCCCTCTTTGGAAGTAGGTTGCGAAAGAGCCCACCGGGCTCAAGTCCTGAAGGACACCATGCAGACCAGTGGCCTCACTGTGCCATTGTCATGCCAGATGGAATTGGCTTTATGTTGCATGTAGATTTGATCTTCAATGCGAATAGCAAACATATCAATCACCAATGACTCTCCTTGCAAGGGCATCTGCACAGTCACTGCCATGAATACCCACATAGTTCGGTACCCACATAAAAGTTATGGTTGAGCCCAATGTCGTGGCTTGGTGTAGCGATACACGTAGGCTTTGTATTAGGGGACCATCAGAATAAGAGTCCCTAATCGCCTCGATGGTACTTAGTGAATCGCTACTAATAACATAATTCCCAACTGTTTTGAAATGCACAGAGGGGTGGGTTTCGCAATTGAAAAACCAGATACCCAAGACACCAAACTTTTAATTTGTGGACAGGCACATAGCATTTGTACACAATCGATACTCGTAATTTATAGTTTTGAATATCATGTATGAATTAAATGAAGGAGCTCCTTGAAATAGATTTCATATACTTAGGTGTGTAAACTAATATTATGTACGATCATTAAAAATAAAGGCTGTCTTCTTTGCCTACTTTATATCGCCGATTTAAATATAGAGTTAACAAATCTCTGACCGTAACGACTGCTGGATGTGGGTAGCACGCGCACGTTTGCTGCTGAAGGACCGCCGTAGAAGTACCACCAGGATATGGTAACAATCCCTGACGATGGTAGACGATGCTGCAAAGAAGCGAATAGCCGCAAGCGAACTGAAAACGGTGCTGCCTGGTACACCCGTAGAATCTGCAAGGAAGTGCAAAAATGTGTGATGAGAATGGTTCACGAAAGGCATACCAAGGCGGGTTGACGGAGTCTCAACTAGTACTTACGTCGAAATGGACAGTAGGTTTGATTAAATGCCGTCCAGTGATAGATGACGTCGAGATGTGGGATGCTGCTGACCCATCAGCAAGACCTGGAGGAATTTTGCGGGATGCTGACGACCCGATTTAAATTTCGAAAGAAAACACGTGTTGATTGAACAAAGAGAGAGGTAGTAATGAGCTGGCACGGCGGATGACGACGTATTGTACCGATAGCGGGGCAATCAATGCAGCGATCGAATTAGACGCACATGAAATTGCAGGAAGATGTTGGTTCCGTGGGTCCATTCGCACAAACACTGATACGGCTGCAGTCACTTCACTTCGCTTAATAATATTACAAAAGAAAAATACGCTTGGGCGTTAACACCAACTCACAATAATTGGCAGTCGGACAGCCATAGTGTCACTGCCCACAGCTCTGCTGTGAACACAGATGCAACTGGTGGTAGGCGTCTAGTGACTTGGAAGTTGGGGCTCCATATAGCAAGGACAACACCATCAGGTGGCTTCGAGCCATCAGTGAATAGAAGAGTGTGTCCAGCATATCGCTGGATTGCCTGATTGTAGCTGCATCTGAGGATGTGT